>QFAX02000588.1:0-188711 GCA_003412495.2 Echium plantagineum
TTTTATATCATGGTGAGTGAAAGAGGCTAATTAAACCATGAGTGAGTGAAAGGGGACATGGGTAAAACATAAGTGATGGTTCTAGCTTTTTGCCATTTTATCAAACACCCCCATACACTTGTGGATGTGGAAACTATTTTTCTATATATATTTTTGTGCTTGATAATCTCCCCGTAGATGTTTTTCTTCGTATGTTATACTTTGCGTGACACTCTCTATTACAATCCGTTAAGATTGTGACACGTGTATTGTTTGTTTGTAAAATTTGCTTCAAAGTAAGTAAAACAAAACACCTAACATGATCTTAATAGAGCGCAACATAAATTGTCATACAAAATGTAACAAAAAATCCGACTCCATAATAAACAGCTTAGGAGTTTATCAGCCATATACGATACAAGATTTCAGATGGCTATTCTTTATATTTCAAGAAACACAAGTATTGCCAGAATAATACACTGCAGAAGCCAAGGAAATATGCAAGAAATAGTGTGCACTGATTGTTTGATTATTATCTGAAACATCAGAAATTAAATAGACTAATTGAACACATAATTTAAAGCTAAGGAAAATAATGAAGAATGTCTAGGTGTGTTATTTATATGTCTCAGAAAATGTGCCGTCTGTTAAGACTTGGTCATAAGAACCTTACATTTTAACTTGTAGCTTTAAAGTTTGTGTATACTATTTGAAGGATTCTTGTTTTGAAAGACAAAACATCATGTAGGACAAATGCTGTAGCTTTTCAGTTAACTAACAATTGTGGTTCCAAATTCCGAGTCCGTGTTGCAGCCTGCATTCCTTAAAATCATCTCCCGATGCAATCAAATATCGTAGTTTCTTTCTCGTTATCACCAATCGCTTTCATATTTGCTTAATCCAATATATTGTAGTAACAACATTATAGTGGTACCCTTATATCTTTATAATATAGTCCATGAAGACTTATAAACAGGTTAATCACAACTGTAATTTCAGTATACCATGCCCCCCAGTCCATCGCCTTCTGATCTAGGCGTCGACTCATCTCACTGGAGCGCGTTGGTGATTGCTGCAATAGCGACCATTTGTGCAATTGTGCTAATATTCATTTACTGTAACATACTGCAACATCGCTGTGGTCTATTTATCGGGAGGTTTCCAGTTGATGCAGGTCCAATGCGTCGAATAAACCAGCAGGCAGAGAATTCTGCAGGGTTTGATCAAAGCCAAGGATTAGATTCTTACATCATGCATTCACTTCCAATCTCTCAGTTTAAGAAGAGCATGAAAGAATTGGCACCTGCAACCACAGATTGCGCGGTATGTTTGGGAGAATTTGAAGAAGGGGAATGGCTAAAAAGTCTGCCAAATTGCTCCCATGTATTTCATGTTTCTTGTATTGACACTTGGTTTCAGACTCATTCGAGTTGTCCACTTTGTAGATCATATGTCAATAATATGTCGATGCAAAGAGATCATTCGATTATTATTCGCAGTTTGCTCGACACTCTGATGGAAGAGGCTCATCAAGAAAGGTTAGGACACCAGCAAATCAGTAGTAGGCCAGAAGTTCAATAGAGCTCTTCCATTCATACAAATAACACCAGTAGACATTAGTGACTTATATAATTTCTTGCTCTTTTGTAACGAGGGACGCGCAACCACTACTCCTCAAGTGCATACGGGTAGACCTGAGGATTATACAATGCCATCTATATATATTTTTGTCTTAAATACATCAGGACAAGAATTATGAGGAATACTAATAGTAGAACTTCAACTAGCATAATGAGATTTGAGATAAGTAATTATATATTTTTTGCAATGACTTTAGTAGTTATTTGTACGGACTCACATTCAGGAAGCGAAGTTTCAGCATTACGTGAATTGGAGCACATCCAGGACGCGGATGTTCATTACAACAGCAGTCAGAGAAGATGAAGCTGTTTATTTGGAGCTTAGACTCCCACTTGGTTAATTTAGATTTGTAATGTATTTCCTATCGCATGAGTATTTGTAACTTCTATCGTTTGGAAAAAAAAAAAAAAGATAAGGAATTATATGGACCTAGTTTAAATAAGGGTAAAAGGCATTAGCGTCTGTTCACGAATTTCTCGTTTTCCATTCCACCCACTCTGTAAGTCTCATTATCGTTGAGGTCATCAACCTTCAAAAAGACATACTCTCTATTTTCTTAGCGTATTGTTTAGCAAAAATTTACTTTATTAAAGATATGAAAAAAAAAGTTTTCACCCCAACTAATTGAAGTTAAAATAAAATGAGCTCAAAGTCAATATCCTTTCAAAGTTGTAGAGATCATCATCTTTTAGTACTAGTAAGATGAAAGGTTATAGTAAGATTGTAAATGGAGTAATGATTTCCTTTAGAACTCCTTTAGAACTTATAACTTTTATGTTTGGAAGTTAATAAAATGCTTTTTTATTAAGGATAAAATAGAAAATATGATGAAAATTACAAAGAAAATGATAAACGATATGTTAAAAATACAAAAATTTCTATCTAAAACAATACGTTAAAAAACGGAGAAAGTACAGTTTAACTCGCTCCGTTATATTGATTATCAGATTGACTGTTGACTCCATCAAAGCTGTGGCCATTGCGTATTTAGTTAATAAAAATTTGGTTAAACTCTAAATTTAAGGGTTCAATTCAAAATTAAATGGATTAAATGTGACTAGTGGAAAGGGCCCGGCAAAATGCCATTTCATTCGATGCATGGGGCTAACTGCATAATATATATTTTTATAGGTGTAAAATGTTCATATAAAACATATACTCCCTCCGTCCCTAAAAGATTGTCACATTTTGACTTTTGGTAGTCAATAATACACAATTTAAAACATAAATATCTATTACTCTATATGCAAAAAAATTATAACAAGTTAATATTTTAAAAATATATATTGAGACGAATCTAACAAGGTCCTACAAGACTATATTATTTCTTACCGTTTAGCGGGAATTCATGATCAAATTTTATTATGTTTGACCAACAAAAGTCAAAATGTGACAATCTTTTAGGGACGGAGGGAGTATAAAAGATGAGTATTTTGCACCTACGATGCTTCTATATATACATCAAGAAGAACAAATAACTATTTAACAGTTTCGTTAAGCAGTTGCTATGCACAAATATGTGATTTATATATTCTGGTCTACTCGAATAAATCCAATAATGAATCAATTATGAGAACCTATATACAAGGAAAGTGTGTCCGTTTTGATTTCCATTTCTTCAATTTTGTTTGCACATGCTCATAGTGTTTCGTTTCTTCAAAGCAGATTAGCTTCTTCATGTGCTGCCATACTTATTCTTTCATCTATAACTAACCATTACAGAGATAGCCATCCAATAATTAACCTTCGCGTACAAACACGCCCAGCGAAATATCTGAACGATCAGTTTAACTACCAGAAACAAGGGCGGTAATGATCATCTATCGCCATAAAAAATCAATTTATGAAAGAATGTGAACAGGTTCATATGATAACATAATAGAATATTTGGTTGATTGATTAAATAAAATGTTACAGATAAAAGTAAGGAAAATTTATGTGCAATCTTTGAGCAGGCACATCAAGGCTAGTGTAGTTTGTATATCCGTGTTGCAGATCTACAGCCTCCTAACGATACCAAAGCTCCATCCTGAGGGGCAACCGGTAAAAACTACACCTCGATATAGAAATATCATATCTTGGTGGACAATTGGGAAAGGCTACTGTTTAATGCAGGAATGTTGAATTTGGACATTTATTTCACCAGAACTGAATGCGTGCATGTACCTATAGCCAATTGAAGTGAACTCTGAAGAAGATCAAATTAATGGCATACAATAAGATTAAACTTTTGTTGGACTCACCTAAAAAATTGGTTATGCCATGATAGGCATGGAAAGAATAGGGTCTGGAAGCTGAAGTCATTTCTGTATCATAAGAAGTCCAAATTAGGCCTTACGCCTGCTCTTGGAAGCCTTTGGCTTTGTTGGTACATAGGCATATTTGCTCAGACTCGGGCTGCTAAAAGATCTTGCAATAACATGAACAAATGGTTAGAATCTATCGCTGATGTATGGATATAATATACTTCGGTTATGTATCAGATACAAAAGATATCACATATGTAGGTTCCCAGAAAAAGGTACTAAAAAAAATATTTGTTTACTTTTTCTCAATAGTTGTGTTTCTTATGTCCTTAAAAGGAGCACGAAGTCCACTGGCACGAGAACCACTTGAGGTATATCTATATGCTGATATTGAAGAAACAAACTTCTGCATTGATTTTTCAGCTACATCCGAGTACTGGCCTATATGAGAGATGTTACACCCAATTTTGCCTTTTTCAGCTTTTATGTCCACAGGAGATGAGTTTTTCTCAGGGGTGTAATTACCTAAATAGCAAAAAGAAATTATGCAATCAGACAGTAGATAGCGTTGTACAAAATCAGTAAGGTGAAAGGAGCCACGATAGTCAATGAAAATTATAATAAGAACTTTCTAAAGCTAACTTACTTTCAATATGAAGAGATGCACCTATAACTAGAGGATCATCATTCTGGATTTCAAAAACAACATAAAGCATGAAATTAATATAATCCAGGTACATTTGGAAACAACACTCGAAAAAAGAAAAGTTCAGAGGAATACTTACAGTATGGGAAGTGTCACCAGGTGCACTTTTCATTTTCTTTTCTGAAGCTTCAATGGGATAACATCCTGAATCTTCTGCATCCTCATGTATATGTTTGTCATACAATTCACAACCAACGTCTGAAAGATCGAGTATCTTACATTCTTGAGTGTTCCTATTCATTGAGCTCTCCTTGCAATAAGCACTTGCACAGATTTTGCGGTTGCTCGATTTCAGTCTGCTCACGTTTGAGCATGACATAGGCATAGACTTTCGAACAAGAGTGACATCACCCTTAAACAATGCCGGTTCCAAGTGGGAGTGCTCACTTTCTTTAAGGGAATCATCTAGCTGAGCCTCTTGCACATCAGAATGATATGGTACAGAGTTATTTCCTTCACCAAGATAGACATGCTCATGCTGTACATTACTGTCATTGCCCTGATCAATTTTCTTCACTTTTTTATGCAGAAAATATGAACTTCGAACTACCACACCCCCATTCTCCAATTTCATTTTCACCTTCGAGACATGTGAAGAACGTTCCTTTTGCAACATCATACAAGGTTTGTGAAACCTATTATGCAATAGACTATGCCGAATTCTTGCACCATCAATGTCATAGTTTTTTTCAAACAACCCTGAGTGAAAAGCATTCTTGCGGCATTCCTAATACGAGTCAGAGCATGCTGAACTCTCCAGAGCTTTCTCTTGCACCTCAGACCATATTCTCCAACAAGCTTCAACTCAAGAATCTTCACAACAGATTGCTTTCCTTTCCAAACCAGCAGAAATACTGAGTAGTGCAAGTTCCATTAATATCCAGACTAAAGATACACTGCAAGTTGAAGCATAGAAGGATTATAAGCCTGAACTGGATGTTGTTTTTGGGACTATAATGGATACAATAACAGAAATCTACAATGGTTCACAGCAGAATATGGAAACAACTTTGAAGTGGCCCCATGAACTGCAAATTTAGGAACATACCAGGCTTACCATTAACTTGCGTCATCAGATTGGAGGCAAGACAAAGATCTGAAAAGAAAAACAGAGAAGCACAAGGCGAACAATTCAAATCAAGATGGTTTGATCAAACTGATGAAGTTCCATCGACAACCACCTCAGAATTATACTATAAAATCATTCATTCATGTGTCGTTGCACTATCGGTGCTGGAACAAATTATTTTTCCAATACATTGTATGGGTTATATAGGATAAAATTGGGTATTTTTAATTTCATTAATTCAATCAATTAACAAAAATACACCAAAACCCATTTTGAGTTACTTCAAAATCATTAAAACCAGCCTATACGACAAAAAAAAAATCTTAAATTCAAGCAACTTATAATACAACCCCAAACCCCAGTTTTGAATTACTTTTGAAACTATTAAAAACCTTTGAAAAATTTAACCCAAAAAAATTATTTTATTTTCATGAATTCCAGCAATTAGCAATAAACCCCTTAAATCATTCGACTTCTTCACTTACTCTAAAAGGTCTAAATAATTTGAGTAAAACTTTATTGAAACATTCAATCAATAAATTTGAAGTATCCAAAGTCAAAACTCTCACCAATTTCCCAATCAAATTTTATTGAGAAAACAATTTGATTTTATAAAACTACAACGGCGGAATCGATACATGAACAAATTATAAACTTTATAGGCTCAGATATGAAATTATAATAATCATCAGGCAAAGCTTCCCACCACCCGTAAGATAAATAAAAATGGGTCCAACCATCACTGTGGTTAACTTAATGAGTTTTCAATCCTTAGCTTATCTCTAAGATCCATATCTTATTGGGAATTCATTATTTCTAAACCATCGACAAGTGGAACAGGCATCCAAATTTAAGTGTTTTTCATATCACAGACGATATATATTTGTACTTCTAAGGTTTACAATAAAATCAACTTCCATTTTAGGCAACATCATATAATACCTCTACCAGTAGATACAATACGTTATTAACATTCTATTAGAGATAAAAATGACGGCTAAAGTTTTATCCATCACCACAAAATTATTATAATACCTCAACCAGTATATTTCAAGATATTCTCAAATTCTAGCTATCAGTCTATGACGACCACCCAATTCCAGAATCGGCAATACTAATAGTGAAGCAAAAACCTTATATAAAACATAAAGATACCTCCCTTCATAACAACTCCAAAGGAAACAACACTAATCCTACAAAAAATTACAACTTAACACAAAATCAAGAAACTAAACACCAATTATAAACATCAAAGCACATTTACTTATAGACTAACCTTATCTTCCCTGATTACCAATTAACATTAATATTAATATGTCCGAATGCCTTTAAAGAGGCTGCCGAGTCCCGCCTAAGCAGGTTAAAAAGGGGTGCGATAGTTCGTAACCTTACACTAATAAATAACATTAATCCAACAAAAATCACAGCTTTAACATAAAAAAAGAAATTAACTTTAACACCTGAAATGAAGATAATGCCATAACTAATGCATAATTATAACAAATATATTGACTTTAACAGGTTAAATGAAGTTGATGACATAACTATTGGATAAATAAAACAAAGAAATTAACTTGAACACCACAAATGAAGATAACCACATAACTAATGGATAATTACAACAAAGATATTAACTTCAACAGCTGAAACGAAGATAATGAGATAACTAATGGATAATTAAAACAAAGAAATTAAATTTAATAGCTGACATGAAGGTAATCGTATCAGTAATGGATAATTAGAACAAACATATTAACCTTGTAGCTGGAATGAATATAATCACAAAACTAACGAACAATTATAACAAATAAATTAACTTTAATAGCTGAATGTAACTCACTTGAAGCCAAAAGTTTTTAGAAGAAGAAGAAGCTACAGAGAACTACAATCACAAAATTTGAGGACACTGAAGAAGCTTGATCATGGAAACTCAACAGTATAAATCGGCGATTAGGGAAGAAGGAAGATGGGAGAAATAATGTGAAAGTCGAAAGTCGAATTGGGAAAGTTGCTCTTTTTTAGAAAGTGAAGATGGGTCATGAAAAGGAAGCGTAAACCGTGGGAACACCCAAACCGTTGGATCAACAACTATTGCTCCATCATTGGGCTGACGCGCGTGAAAACCATAGACGAAACGCTTGGTTTTCACGCGCGCTCGCGCTTTATATCAACAATTCTTGAGATATATAAAGAGCCAATGCATTTTCAGCCCACGTGATTTTTCGTCTATATCGTCTATGGCCACGTGATTTCGTCTATGTTCATTGTTTGGCTTTGGGCAACACTATGCACACTTTCTTTAATCGTTTGGCTTTATACCTAAACGATTGCCACGTACATCAACAATCAGCTTTCCTCCACCAAATCAACAAATTCTCACCATTCTTTCATCTTCCACATTTTCTAATTTCTACATTCCATTGTTGCTCACCCTTCACCAAATCAAGATATCAGGTAAATTTGAGGCTTAAATTCGGACAGACTCCTGAACTTTGTTCATCTGGTCAATTTGGCCCTTGAAGTTTGAAAATAGGTCTACTTGCCCCCTGAACTATCCTAACTGGTCATTTTCACCTTAAAATGAAGGGTAAAATAGACATACAACAATAATAGGCATTACGAGTCAATTTATAATAGACAAAGTAATAAAAAATTTAAAATAATTAAAAAGTAATATAAAATTACTATTAAATTATTAAATAATAATAAACCACCACCCACCCCACCCTAAAACCGTTCACCATTGATAGAACCTGCACGAGAAGACCACCCTAGCCCCAATCCCGTTCACCAATGACGAGGCCTTCACGAGAAGACGATCGAGTTGGGCTGCACGAGAAGAAGCTCGAGTTGGTGGAGGAAGGGGGAGGTCGAGATCGGATATGGGGGGAGGGGGAGATCGTGACCTGTAAATCGATGAAGATGGAGCGGGGGTGGGGCTATTTCAGGGAGGGGTTGTGGACAATGAAGATGTAGGCAACGAGGGAAGGAAAAGGCGGTTGCCGGAGATGAGGGATGGGGGTTGGGGACGACGCGGGGAGGGGGATTATTTTTTTATTTTGTTTTTAATAATTTTATTTTCTTTTAAAAGAGCCATAATATATTTTCTTTTATTAAAAGTGACCCCAAAATGTCTATTATATATACTAAATTCCTATTTTGTCTTTCATGAAAAGTTAAAATTTGTTAATTTGCCCCTGAACAGTTATGAAAATGGCCAAAATGACCTGTTGTGAAAGTTCAGGGGGCAAGTAGACCTATTTTCAAACTTCAGGGGCCAAATTGACCAGATGATCAAAGTTCAGGGGCCTGTCGGAATTTAAGCCTAAATTTGACACTCCTAATCGGCGCGCAACTCATCAAATGTTTCTTCTTGCATCGTCTATACCATCAATTTCCTATATTCCACTATCGAACACTTCCATTTTCGCACTTTCTTCTTCCTTAGATTGTTTCGCCCAGCCTTATCTGCAGTTTTGATCACCAAATCATTATGTCAGTTCAAAATAACTGGTCTCATCGTTTTCTAGGTATTCTATTCCTTTAAAATCCACAACTATTTCCTTCTTTAGGTTGTCACTGCTTTTGACAAAAGGCATTAATTTCAAGTTATCGAAGTTGCAACGTAGCTCCAACAAGTAAGTTAATTGTTGCGAAATGCTATGTAAATAGTTTATAACTGCCTCAAAGTTGGAGATATGTACAGAATCTTTTTGGGTGCATATATGGCCATTTACAGGGCGACTTATCAAGATCAACAATCTCCCTAGACGGAATAAGTGCAACAACTACAACATGCTCAGGGAGGCTCAAATGAACAACTGAACATCAATGCGAACCACGTCTTTTGTTAACTTTATGTAAATAGTCTGCTTGCTGCATTATGTAAAAATCTCTGGAGTATCTCCAAGTTCTTTTGGATGAACCGTACAAAATTTTCATGTTTTGTACACTTCAATATGATAAATTTGCATCTACTAATATAAATTTTTTGCAGTTCGACCCGAGCATTAGTTACTTAAGAGTTCGGCCCGGCAATCGCCGGGCCCTATACGCTAGTAATACAAAGATGTTTGATATTAAATTTAAAATGGCTAGTATGTCCAGCCCAATTAAACTTACTGGACTACTTATTACGGCCCACTTAAGTCCATCTTCTACCTCAAATTAGGGTTTCAGAACCAAACACTCCTTAAATAATCTCAATATCGTCACCTAGGGTTTCCGAGGGCAGGTAAAGAAGAAAAGAAGGAAAAAACCTTCACGTACACTCGCCATGGGTAAGCATAAAAAACATCTAATGATACCTATTTATTTACAGCTTCTAATATATTGATATTTTTGTATATATTTGTAATTTTAACAGCAAGGATTAAGGTACATGAATTGAGGCAGAAGTCAAAGGTTGACTTATTGAGTCAACTGAAAGAGCTCAAGGCTGAGCTTGCCCTCCTCCGTGTCGCTAAAGTCACTGGTGGAGCACCTAACAAGCTCTCCAAGATGTATGTCCCAAAAACATTGTCCAGTTTCATTTTTAATGGTTTAAATTGACTAACTGTGGAATTAATTGATGTACATAAGTCTGATTTTAATCAATGTTTATCATGTTAGTAATAAGTGTGAAATCACATATAGGCTGATTCGAATAAATTGTTATGTTATTAGTAAATGTTAATAATAAATTACATGAATGAGTATGATTTGAATCAAAATGATCATGCTAGTAGTAAATGTAAATGTTGAATTACTCCAAAATTTCTATCTTTTTAAAATTTAATAATAATTTGAATTTAATTTTCTGTTTTAAAGTCAACCCTTCAAAATGCAACAATAAAGTTTATATGAATGTTAATTATCTAATGTGTATGTATATGTTTGGTGAGTGCAGTAAAGTGGTGAGATTGTCGATTGCTCAAGTGTTGACAGTGATATCACAGAAGCAGAAATCAGCATTGAGGGAAGCTTACAAGAACAAGAAGTACTTGCCTCTTGATCTTCGTCCAAAGAAGACCAGAGCTATCCGCAGACGCCTCACCAAGCATCAGGTACTATTTCAATTGGTTAATTGCTATGACATGTTTGCTCTCCATTTTCTGTTTGTTTGTATTTGATTGATTGTCTCATTGATAATTGAATTTGAGAAGATTGGTTGCGTAAAAATGTTGCTACTTGATCACAAAATGTATGGATTTTAATTTGTTAGTCTTTAGTGCTTGAATCAGCTTGGTTCATGTTGGATGAATCGTTATCCAAATGCGGAGCACATATCTAATGTTCTCTTTTGCTTCAATGCTATTCTTATACATGTGTTCCCAATCTTATGCTTTGATCATTTTCAAATTTTGAAGCGATTCTATTTCAAACAGTAGTTCGAACAACTAACCTTGAATGCCTAATTTTTATCCAACAAGTTAGTAGTTGACTATATCTAATAAAAATGTTTGCTTCATATTTTGTTTATGATGAAATAAGACAAAAACATGCTCGCATCTTTTGATATAATTTTACTTCTTTTTATTAACTTCTAACAAGGACATAATTTACTTTTTTCTTCTTGCATGTTACATCCTCTCCAACAACTATAAGCATTGCAACTATTTTTAATTTATTTTCAATTTGGCATGAAGATTGTTTGTACTCTTGTGATGATTCTTTTATTCACCATTTTCTTTGAGGCCCTTTTTTGTTATTTGTTGCGTCTTGTATATATGAGCGGCCTCCTAAATGAAGTAAAATGAAGTCTGAATCTACTCCCTCATCCCAAAGTTCTTATGAATGTCATCCTTATTGACAATAAGAACTTTGATATGAATAAAAAATTATACTATCTCCATCCCTAAATGATTGTCACATTTGACTTTTGGTGGTCAATAAAACACGATTTAAAACATAAATATGTTTTATTCTACATGCGAAAAAATTATAATAAGTTGATATTTCAAAAATATATATTGAGACGAATCTAACGAGGTCCCACAAGACTATATCATTTTTTATCGTTTAATGAGAATTCATGATCAAATTTTATTGTAATTGACCACAAAAGTCAAAATGTGACAATCTTTTAGGGACGGAGGGAGTAATATCTATAGGTACATAAATATTATGTTCATCGTAATGTTCTTAGTTAAAAATATGTTTGTGCTACACCAAGTAATTAGAGCAAGAGTTTGGATAAAGTTATTGTGAACAACATGAAACTCTAAGTTTGGCTGCAAGACTTGGTGAAAAAAAGCATGCTTCTGTGTCTTGTGGCTTTGTTGTCTTTTGTGCACCTTCGTCTAATTGCATCTTCTATCTAATTTTGCAGGCATCTTTGAAGACCGAAAGGGAGAAGAAGAAGGAAATGTACTTTCCTTTGAGGAAGTTTGCTATCAAAGTCTAAATAATTTGCTTTAAAGTATTGTAGTTGTTGTTTACTCAGCACCAAAGAGAAACAGGTTTTGTTCTTCAGGTTGTATTGCATTTCAGTTGAATTATTATATATGGAGCATTAATTGATTAGGATGTTCGACTCGACTCCACCAGTCAGTGTTGTGTTTCTATGTTTTCATGCCACTTATTTTCTTAATTCCTGTGGAATGCTATTCTTGTTATGCTATGCCCCTGTGCTCCAATTTGTTCGATAAAATGTGAGCACACCTTTTTCTTCTTTATCAACATATCATATCTATTTTTAGAAAACAACTAAGCGTTATATTTATCAACAGATAGCGTTATGATAGATGATAAGTCGAACAACAATATATTCTCACGAGTACTTTATTTTATGAGATCTGGTGACATTTGAAGGAATAAATAAATAAGTTTTATAGCCTCTAAAAGGTACGTATTTTATACAATAGGGTCAAAGTTTCCCTATATGGAACGGCTCCATCTTTGTGATATATGAACCAAACTTTGTTTCTTCAGACAATGCTTTTGTTTTGAATGAAATAGTTGCATGCAAATCATTGTTTGACCTGCACCCATTGCCGGCTGAATTACACACCCCACCAAATCATTGTATCACTTGTGCTCGACGACTCGATCTTATGGAAAATCATCTGTCACCATGAAACAAATCTGATAAGTAGTTTCCCAAATCCTCTGGAGAATATCTGATAATTGGTTCTTTTCCGAATTTATTTTTCCACGTGCCACGATACTTCTCATAGAACTCCTGGTATGCTGGAACTATCTTTCTTGATAGTGATAGCTTTACTTGTTCCTTCAACTTTTGATCAGGTATGACCCATGAGGATTGAGCCCTGTAGGCTTCATCGAAACCTGAGTTATATTCCCTAAAACATTGCTTGACATATTCTTGAGACATTTCATTTGTTGGATGCTCTGGGAATACTGTGATAACTTTGCCCCAACCAATCCTTTCATAATTTGATGTGTATTGCTTAACCTTTGCTTCATTCTTGAAAATCCATTCGGACCCCAAAATGGGACACAAGTTCGACTTCTGGATCTTGACAACAACGTAGTTCAGATTGTTGGCTAAGAATAGATAGGCTAGTACTACGTCCTTGTATAGCTCAGCTTTGGCATCGAGCTTGCATAGAACTAAAAAGATCAGCCATGCCACCCTTGCTGTTAAAGCCGACTCCTGCTCAACATCTTTAACATCTTCGAAGGATGGTGACAATGAAGGGCGTGCGGGGATGTAGGCTTCTGGAAGCACATATTTTACTTGCAATGGCCAATCTGCGAAAATATCCTCCAGGGAACCACTGTATTCAGCAATGAACACCAAATAATTAACCACGTATCGCGTTAGGGGATGAATTCCTCCTCCAGGGACAGCCTTAGAGGTGTCCTTCTGAATGGAAGATTCAAATTCAGACCACATTGAACGTATAGCTTCTCCGAGCCTGACCAGTGACTGCATAGCCTGTGATCTTACAACTGAGAAAGAATCAAAAGAGAAAATCACTTGAATTTCTGTCTGAAGAGTTGAAATTGCCTCGTACATGTCCAAAATGCGAAACATTTTCTCTACAGATAATTTCTTATATTTTGTGACAACTTCCGGGAAGCTCAGCAAGGCAAGAGCACGATCTTTAGCAACCTCAACAAAACAGGACTCGATAACTTGCTCAGAGGAGGAGAAAACATGATCACATAGTATTCTTTCTCCTAGGAATATATCTTTCATGGCAATCTTTATACCTCTGAGCCAATTCTTGATCTTGAATTCAATAGTTTCCCAGTCAAGTTTCTGAATCTGGGATGGAACTATGTGTCTTTCGATTATACCTAGGTTGTAAAGGTTCTCGTCGAGGATAGACTTTCGAACGAGTTTGTAAATGTTAATGCATTCTTTTCCATAGCCTGAATCAATCATGCAATCTGCAATCGTCTTCAAGTCATCCATGATCGATTCATTTGGAACTTTGCTGTCTTCTTCTGCATCTCTTTCATTTGGAACTTTGATTTCTTCTTCTGCATCTCTTTGATTTGTGGATTCTTCATCATCTGATACGTTAGTCCTTGAGGAAGAGACGCTGGAAGAATGATTGGAGATGGATTCAAGGTCAAGAATGTTCCTGTTTTTCGACAAGATGAAATGAAATTCTTTCTCCAGTGTCCTCATGCTCAATTCCATCAAATTCTGAGCCCGCATCAGTTGTCCTGAACTAGAATCATGGTTTATCAAATTGTGCATGGTTTGTTTAAGCTCCTTGATTGCTTTCAATAGCTTCTTCGCATCTTCTGGATATTCCAGGAAAATCGATGAGAATTTTGTGTGTGTTGCGCGGCCCTGAGATTCACATTTCATTATGATGGCCTCTGCACAATCTATGTTCTCCGCCAGCATCTGCTCGGAAAAAGTGATCCGAGCTCTACATGGAGAAGAGTAGGAGGACGAAGTAGACGTCCCCTCGGAACGTGCCCGAGAATGTTTTGGTGATGGAAATAAGCCGGCCATCATTTGTAGTAGCCTGTGAGTATGCCAAGAACCAACTTTAGAGGGTATTATTTTGGAGATTTATGATGATTGCTTTCAATGGTTTTGGATGGACTAAAGGAATTCTAAGTTATTTGATGTTTAATTTTGTAAAAATAAGAAGAGAGATGTGGGAGTGGGGGTATATATAGTGATTAAAGGAGACTGAACTACAAAATGAGTGTGAAAGGTTGACTATTTAATATGAAGAAATGGGCCTCTATTTTGTTACTTGTAAGAGAATATTTTTGTCTTTGATTATACATCATATATCGAAAATTATTTATACTATATATAATGTTTAATGCTAAAATAAGTTACATGCTAATTCCTCTTTTTTAATTAAAAATTTCTATGAACAATAACTACCCACTATTCACAGAAAACTAACTAATTTAATTTGTATTTTTAAATAACAAAAAAGTATATATAGTATTTTTAACGTGTTTTAATGTCTTCAATTTTTTATTTTATTTTTATAAATTAGAGATGAGGTGAGCTTCGAACCCAGGACCTTTTGGTCACTAGCAAGAGCCTTTTCCACTAGGACATTAACGTGTTTTAATGTCCTCAATTTTTGTGCATTCAATTATTAAATGATCTTCCTGTATAAAAATGTAATCCGCACAGGTTGGACTGCGCACAAATGGCTCGTATATTTAATTACTTACGGATAGTGTTGTTACCGGTAGTCCGGTCCGGTATCCACTCTCCCGAGACCCGGACCGATAGGTTACCGGTCCTATCCGGTCCAGACCGTTAGCCATATCAGATATATTTTTTGGACCAGTACCATCCCGTTAACTTACCGGGTGGATACCGGTCTGGACCGGTTCCAAGTATATCCGATAGAAAACATATACAATAGAGAAAAACCTTTAAAAAATGTTCAAAATTAATAATATAACATCTAAAAATTAACATCGAATATGCTATTGGATACTTTTTTGGGTACTTTACCGGACAACTTATCGGATGCCGGTAAATTTTTTTTGCCCGTTCCCGGTTCGTTATATTACCGGGTAAATAAACGAACCGGGAATTTCGGACCGAATACCGGACGGATCTCGATTCTCCAAGTACAATAACAGCCCTACTTACGGATAGTTCAGCTGTACGCGGTTATGCTAGGATGGTCAATATTTTCTTGGATTTTGTAGTTAACCTTCTAGTTTGGTACATGACTATACAATGATTTTTGGTCCCATATCTATTTAGGCATCGAAGATTACAATGATCTCTAACTTGTTAATACTTCTTAATTTTCCAATTACGTGATGATAGTCAAGAAAATCTGGTAATTGTAAGATGTCATTGGTTGAATATGTAAATATAACTACGTAAGCTAGGTAATAAGAACAAAACTGTTTTTTGCACAAGAAATTGCCTAGAATGCAACAGCTACTTGTCTTATTGGTTTTGACGTAGGAATTCGATTATAATATACACGAACGTCCTATTCAATTTCTTACCATTTGTTAACTTTGAGAAATTCGATCTTGTGCTAATATCAATACGATGTTAACTCGTGCTGACTTTCTTAAATGTTGATTGGTCGATCATTAAAGTTGGTCGGTATTGATCGAGGGGTTGACCATCATCGATGGGTGACCACGTTGCCAAAGTTCATTTGGAGTCATTCACTCATACTGGAGTACATTTGTACTATAATCATATCTATTATCCATCATATTCATAAATATCTATAATATGTACCGTACCATTCTCTATTTAGTAAATGTTAAAAATGGATGCCAAGTTTGATGGCTACCATCACAAAATAGCATCAAGGTTGATGCTATATTTCTGGTGGAAGCCGAGCAAAGTTGTAATTCGAGCCGTTTCGACCCTCCTTTATGTACCGCAAGCCACTGAGACTTGCATGGAACAACCCCATTTTCCTCGAATCAGGACAGCTCTGTTGGATAACCGAACTGCAATCATCCGTCGCCATATGCTTAACATCGTCCTCATACACAAGTCGAATACCCCAAGCTTTCAGCACAAAATACGTTTTACTAAAATTATCAGCGGATGCCTCAATAGAAATCCAATCGTTCGGGCTATGCACTCTCTTACAAAATGCAACCCAAAGTAGCCCGAATGGCAAGTAAGCTAATATCGTATGTTCAGAATCCACATCTTTTTCAGCGCCTATGTAACCGACGTTTGCTGCATACTTAGACCTTTTAAGATCTTTCGTTGTAACAGTGAATTGAATCCGAATGCCAGGGATCTTCTTTAAGTAGTTATAACTCCTAGATAATGATGTTGGTATCAAGTCAGAAACGACACATAACCCGAACCCCATAAACTTATCGTTGTACCAGTTAGGTGGTAACATAACTGAAATTGATGGTCCTATATTCTTATGTTGAAACCAGTCTGGAACAATCGCTCCAGGCAGACATATGCTGAAGTTATCATCCATCGAGGAAAGTCCCTGTAGAAGATGCCAGAACCACACGATTATTACGTTTGCTAAGAAGTATAATCATCAAGAGTAAGCAAAATAAGAGTTAGATATACCTTGAGTAAGTGATCCCATAATCTGTCAGAAATGTCGGAATCTTCCTGGTTCTGAAGAAAATTGATGCAGTTACTGAAGGACATTCTATACAGATTTTTGTACTTGATTAATGCATCCGCGCTGCACTTCAGGGAAGTACAATCATCGGCATAAACTTCTGTAATTGATAAAGGAAGTTCAGGCAACACTTCAAGCCTTTCACAGCCATTCAGTTCCAGGACTTTAAGACGAGCAAGTCCACTAAGGCTTGTACTCGAGATATTGACAAAATTGTTCATCCCAAGGTTTAACTCCTCCAACGAGATTAAGCAATTAATATCGTTGGGGACTCCTCCTTCAAGCATGCAACAATCACTTAGATCTAGCTTTGTCAATGAACGTAAACCTGATACCGAAGGAAAATTGAAGTACTTGTTAGCACTCTTATATTTCCTAGAGAATGGCCAAGGAATGAGATCTGTACTCCAATTCGGGGAATTCACTTCTCTGCATCCACGGAAAGATAGGGATTTTAGATTTTTGAGGAGTGAAATAGATGAAGGTGGCTCTAAAATGGCAGTCTCGTCACAGTGCAGCTCCACAAGACATTCTAGCTGTCCTATTTTCTCAGGTAAACTATCAAGTTTAGAGCAGCCAGAAAGGACTAAAACTTTGAGGCACTTCAATTTCGTTAGACTATTCGGAAGACTTCCAAGCCTTTTACAGCAACTAAGATTTAATAAACGGAGGTTGGTCAGATTGCCAATGGACGAGGGCAACTCCATCACAGCTGTAGCTTGCATTTGGATCTCTACCAAACAGTTCATACTCCCTATGATTTCAGGGAACATGTCAATCGTCAAACATCCAGACAAAATAAAAACCTCAAGACTTTCCAAAGACATGCTCCTAGGGAATTTCTTAAGTTTTATGCAGTCCTTCAAGTTGCACAAAACGAGCCTTTTGAGCAATCCAACTGAAGGGTGAATCTCAACCAAACTAGCACAATCTTCAAGGATTAGGCTTTCAAGATTCGGAACACCAGTAAAGTCTGGTGTTCTAATTAGCTTTTGTGAATGGCTGAGGTTAATGAACTTCAATTTGTTGACGACCTGCCAGTCAAAATAGCATATAAGTCTTGCATAAAGAACGAGAAATACAGAGCCAAACAACTAAGCAGTTTGAATTTTCAAACACAATAATATACTACAAATTTGGCAAGATACCTTCATCGGTTTCCAGATTTCTATTATGCGACTATACTTCATTTTGAGGCAAACAAGGTTTTCGGCTTGGAAACTTGCCGGCAAAGATGTTGAAGGGTATCCATACCAATCAAGCCACTTGAGCTCAGAAGGAAAATAATCAGGGACATTGGGGAAGGATGCCTTGCGGACTATAAAAAGCCGTAATTTGTGCATGCTTTTAAAAACATCATTACTTAACTTTACGTCTGCTGGTGTAGCCAAGTGCAACCGCAAACCTTCAATACTTGGGGTCCCCTAGATATCAAGGAAAAAACATTGCTCAGTGGACATACAAATGTAATTACTATTTCATTATTAGCATTGCTTTGAATGTCTAACCGTATTCTTCGTTAAAACATGGTGGATATCCTCATCTAGCCATAATCTACTGCGCAATCCAGGTTCATTAGGAGCAACTTCACGAACAATATGCCAACCCATTTCTTGTATCAACTGATGCATGTGAAGTCGCCCTCTCGAAACAGTAATCAACGATTTCTCAATGAGAACCTTTATTCCTATATCAGGATAGAAATTGAAACTTTCAAGGATTTGAGTTACTGAATCCTTCTTCTTCCCTTTAAAGAAACATGCAATGTCTAAAAAAATTTCCTTCTCAATTTTTTTAAGGCCATTAAAACTTACTTTCAACTTCTCCAATATTTCATCTTCCGGCACCACTTTTAATCTTTCAACTGTGCTCCTCCACTCAGTAACATCTCGGCCATATAAGAAAGAACCTAAAACTTTAAGAGCTAAGGGTAGGCCACTTGCATAGCTTACAACCTGAGAAGATAGTTCTATATAATCGTCTATTTTTGGATGTTTTTTCCGGAAAGAATACAACATAAAGAGTTGTATAGCTTCATCGTTATTCAATGGCTTTACTCTGTACATCCTATCCACATTGTTCTTGACTAGTAAATGCTTATTTCGGGTCGTTATGATAATCCTGCTACCAATGCCAAACCAGGCATGCTTCCCGGCTAAAGCATCCAACTGCTCTTGATGATCAACGTCATCAAGAACAATCAAGACTCTCTTGTGGCAGAGCCTTCTCCTTGCCAAGTTCATTCCTTCAAACGCGTTGTCTATCTTCAATTCCCGGAGATTGAGGAGTTTTGATAGAAGTTTCTCTTGTAGACCTTCAAGCCCATGTTTCTTTACACCTTCTCGGATTTCAGAAATGAAAATGCCACCCTCGAAATAACCCGAAATTCTGTCATACACAACCCTGGCCAGAGTAGTCTTCCCTATTCCACTCATTCCCCATATCCCCACGTAACGAACGTCTTGTTTGAATCCCTGAGCTGTGCCTAATAACGAATCCACCTTCGATACTTGAGACTCTATCCCAATTAAGTCATAGGTATCCGAAGGTGGTAGTGTAGAGTTAAGCTTTTGCATGAGATCATCCGCAATTTGTCGGATGAACTTAGCTTCATGCCTAATAACATATGAAAATTCAAGTAAGACAAGAACACAAGTTACTAATAGCCTCCAATGCTTGAAGCATAAATAGGTGTTTGGCTGAGATGAGTATTCCAATAGTTTTTTATGCCATTATCTGTTCACTTAGGTATTACTAACGAAACCTTTATGCACTTTTAATTTTGAAGGCGGGAAGAGTTCGAGTTTGAAGGTTTCGAACGTTCCATCAAGATTCAACCATCAACGAACAAGATCAAGATATAATTTTTCTTCTACTTAGATTTATTTCATTTTCGTGTGTGGATTTGTTGGAGTTTTTTCAATTTATTTTGTAGTAGTAAAATACCATATATATGAATAATAAATTTTGTATAGGATGAATTATTTGATTTGTATTAACTAAATATTAATGAATAATAAATTTTGTACCTTAGATGAATCATTTGAATTGTATTTGTATTAATTATATATATGAATAACAAATTTTGTATTTTAGGATGAATTTTTCGATTAGTATTTTATTTGTAAGTGTTTAATTTTTGATTTTGGCCCCAAATTAAGTTGTAATCGCGTTTCCCCCTAACATAAGAATTTAATTTATATTTTTGCCCCAAAATCAATCAAATTTCACGGATTCCGATGTATTTTTAATGTTCAAATTACATTAGGGACTAAACCGCAACATTTATACCAATTAGTAGGACAATTTTACAACCAACTATCTATTGAGACAAAAATGCAACTTTATTTAGTGGGATCATGCCACCAATTTCCTCTCTCATACATTATTGACATAGTTATAATCATACATGGATTGAAAAATTGTATTGGATCTCTTAACTTCTCAAGTAGTAAATAGAAGTCTCTCGAAGATCCAAAATCCATCATGGCAGCAATTTTGGAGGCAACATCTATTGGGTCGAAGCAGTTTATTGCTAAAACCCACGAATATTACGTCTATTGATACTTTGTTCTCGACAATTCCCCCATTAGATGATCACATTTTGTGTACTCTACACCCTATGCATTTTTTGACAGATCTAGATTAGGAACTTGTCTTAATTATATTTAGTCATACAATATGTAATCGAGCATATATTTTGTCCATTTTAATATCAAAAAAGGGAATTGGAAATTACCCATCTGCTATGTTCTCAACGTTCCAGCCAGAAATGCTAGCAGCCTTAAACAAGGCTCTCCTCCAGCCTTGTACCCTCTCTTTCTCCTCCACAAGAACAGCCTCATGCTTTTCCATGGCTTCTCCATAGCTATCCTTCTGTTTCCTAACTGCAGAAGGATCCACATGATAAAATATGGGCAAAACTGTTTGTCCTAAGCCCTCCATGCAGTCTATGATCTTCGCGAGTTCGTCTAAACACCATGAAGAAGAAGCATAGTTTTCTGAGAATATTATGACTGCCATTCTTGACTCTTCAATAGCTTGTAAGAGCTCATGGGAAATGGATTTTCCTCTTTCAAGCTTTTCATCATCTTTGAAGGTGTAAATACCCTTTTGCTCTAAACTAGTGTAAAGATGATCTACAAAGTTTTTCCTAACATCCTCACCTCTGAAACTTAAGAACACATCATAAATCCACTTAGGGGTTGTTGATGATGATGATGAAGAAGCCATTATCCAAACTTGAACAAATATGAAATATGAAGTATAGATCTATATGCTTATGATACATTATAAAGTATACATTATTATATATCCAATGGCAATTATTAGGTGAACTTTTCCAAATAAAAGGCTTTTTTTTTTATAGGCCCCTCAACTATGACTATCTTTTCAAATCGAACCTTGATACTATATTGCTTTCAAATGGCCCCTCGAGTTGATTTTTCAGCATAAAAATTAACCACGGTTATGATTTGAAGGTCAATCCATGTGTATGTATGTTTAAGACGGAGGGTAATTGGGGTGAATCGGGGTACAATGGCCAATCACAAGCTGCCACCTAAGACAGTGGTGAAAATGTTGCAGGACAATAATATAGAAAAAGTGAAGCTTTTTGATGCAGATAGGGCAACCATGAGTGCTTTAGCTGGGAGCTTGGGACTGATATTGAAGTTATGGTTGCTATCCCCAATAATGAACTTTTTAATATGAATGGTTATGATAGAGCTAAAAAGTCGGTCAACAAAAATGTGACTAGATATAATTTCAAGGGTGGTGTTAATGTCAAGTAAGAATCTTCCAAAATTACCCTCTCTCTTAAACATGTATACACATGGATTGACCTTCAAATCATAACCGTGATTAATTTTTATGTTGAAAAATCAATTCGAGGGACCATTTGAAAGTAATATAGTATCAGTATTCGATTTGAAAAGATAGTCATAATTGAGGGGCCTATAGAACCCAAATAAAATAATAAGCTCATCACTCTCAAAAGCAATAATGTGAGTATATAATTTTTTATTAAAGCAAACTAGCACGACCAATTCATCATATTTGTTTCAAGTTTCAACACACTAAAACTTTTTTATTGAAACAATATCATCATTTTTCAAACACCAAATGACTATTATACTCTTAATGAAAATGAGAATTGAATAGTTTTAACCGATATTGTAACACATTATAATGTATTAAAATATTATTTTAATCGTTAGAATCATCAATGAACTCAAATTTGTCACGATTAGTCTTTGAACCAAATTGATGTTATAGTGTTAAACTCCAAAAACAATTGATATGTTATATATTACGAATTAATTAGTGTAAAGAATCTAACACAAATTGTATAGAAATAAGTTGAATATATAGGTGGTATAGTAAAAGCGGTACAAAGCGATGTAGAAAGTTAGAGTTTTTTGCAGCAATGGTCCCAATAAGTTGACTGAATTGCACTTTAGTCCCTCTAATTGAGAGCGTTGCAGTCTAAGTCCTTGATAGTGTACAAATTGTGTGGATTTAGTCCCATTTTTAACGGAATCGTTAGTTTTGTACGGTTTTTGTAGTTTTGGGGTCAAAATGAAAATTTTTAAAAAGTTTGGGTCATGTAGAGTTTTTGGTGCGCATTTAGTCCTTGTTAATTTTTTTGGGTGCACATTTAATCCTTTTCTCCTTCCTTGTTATTATTATCATTAATATTATTATTACTTTCATTATACTATGTTAATTATTATTATTATTATTATTATTTTCATTATTATTATTTTTATTAATTTCATTATTATTATCCTCATTATTATTTTCATTATTCTCGTCATTATTATTATGTAAAATAAAAATAAAATAATCTAGCCCCCACCCCTCGTCATCGAGAAATTTGGAAGAATGACACATTTTCTAGCTTTTTAATTTTTTGATTCATAAATAGCATGATAGGGCTTTGGAGAAATCTTAGCAGAACAAATCTTAGGAGGACCATAACTTTCTAGAGTTTTTTGCAGCAATGGTCCCAGTAAGTTGGGCTGAATTGCATTTTGGTCCCTGTAATTGAGAGCGTTGCAGTCTAAATCCTTGATAGTGTACACATTATGTGGATTTAGTCACATTTTTAACGGAAACGTTAGTTTTAAACGGTTTTTGGAGTTTTGAGGTCAAAATGAAATTAAAAAGTGGTCCTCTTATCTGTAAGGGACACATTAAAACAAGGCATCAGTTGGATAATGGGCAACGGGGAGTCAATTCTCATTTGGGAGCACAGTTGGGTTGTTCAGGGAGATATCAGGAAAATTATCACACCAACAAATCCAGATATGAGTCAGTTAAGAGTCAAAGATCTAATTGACACAGATATGGAGGTATGGAAAGTTTCACTGATTAGAAGCATATTTTATATTGAAAGATTCAGAGGCTATACTAGACATGCCAATTCCAGATCTAAGTACTTCGGATGTACCGAAGTGGACACAGAGTAAAGATGACAAATTCACAGTTAAGGGCGCATACGAGTTCATGCGACATAATCGAAGCAATCAAGCTCAGCATATATCAAGCAATATCCAGAATACAAACTTCTACAAGAACTTATGGCAACTAAAAATTCCACCGAAAATCAGACATTTTTTACATGGGGCAATCAGAGATAAATTACCAACAACAACAAACCTGGTCAAAAGGAAAATACAGATTTCAGAAATGTGTTGCTTTTGTGATAGTCAAAACGGAGACATACTTCATGTGCTTAATAATTGAATTTTTACAAAGGAAGTGTGTTTTCATCTAGGCATTAGCAGAGACACAACAAATTATACCAACTTTCAGGATCTATTTGAAAGGTACATGAAAAAGCTTCCTCCTGATTTATTTAAGAGATGGATTATATGCTTGTGGGACACATGGCATCAAAGGAATCGAAAGATTCAAGGTGAAAATATAAGAACTCCAAAAGAAATTGTATGTTTTGGAACCTTTTACCTGGAAACCTTCGATTCAGCCTCTAATCTCCTTAAATCCATCCAGCCTCCAAGAATCTGAACAAGCAGCTCGCCATTTTCGACTTTCACGGCTGCTAGAAAGTTTATGCTTAATTGGTAGTGGTGTTAGGTTTAATGAAGTTAAGGTGTAGTAGCTATAGTCCAGGGTTTTCTACCTGAGACTTTAACTGATGATAGGATTGGGCCGAACTCTTAATCCATGTTGGATTTAAGAATTTATTTGAGATTTTGTTGGTTATTTTATCATCAGCTGGACTCTGGTCCATAGTTGTATAGGTTTGTAATTATTATTTTTTCATTTCTTTAATGAAATTCACGGTTATTACCAAAAAAAAAATTAAGAAATTATTGCATTAAGAGAAACCTTAAGAGGAAAATCCTTAGGAGAACCATAATCAATCCGGAAAGACTAAAGAGATAGGATTTTTTTTAGATATGGAAACAAAGATTTGTACTAATATATTTGAAAGCTAAACGAAATAGTGCAAAAGATGAAGAAAATCAACGAGAATTAGATTTCTCATTTTTCAACAATAATTTTTTCTTAAACAAGCATTCACTCTACTTCAAAACTTAAAACATGTGATTCCTTAACATAAAATCATGAAATCGAAACTTAAACCATCTAATTCGATTAAAACGTTTTACTATAATAATTAATTATAACTTACTATAATTGATTATATACAATACATGATAATTGCGTTTGTCAAATTATCAGGTGATATAATGGATTCTCAAAAGAAATCCTATACAAAACTGTTGGAGGTTTGACAAAGTCTGAAGAAGAATAAGCAAGCATAGTCTTAGGAAGTTTTGAATTAAGTCTGTTGAGTAAAAGTCTGTTCTTTTATTTATGTTCCTGAAGTTTCTCTTGTTAGTTGTAAGGTTTCTATATAAGCCATGGTTCTCTTTTGGTTTAATAATATCATTCAGACTACTATTCAAGTAAACACTATTTCTATTTCCATTATCTGGTATCAAAGCGAATGAGCGTGAGTGTTTGAGAGGAAAGACACCACAAAAGGGATGGCAGACGCTGGAAGCTTCACTACACCCGCCGTACCAAAGTTTGATGGAGACTACGACCAGTTGAGCCTAATCATGGAGAACCTTCTTCGTTCCAAAGAATACTGGACTGTCATTGACCCTGGATTTGACAATCTGAGAGGTATTGAAGCGCCTACGGCAGCACAACAAATGGCGCTTGATGAAGCAAATCTCAAAGACCTCAAGGTCAAGAATTACCTATTCTAGTCAATTGACAAAACCATTCTCAAGACGATCACTCAGAAGGAGATGGCCAAGAAGTTGTGGGAGTCCATGAAAATTAAACATTGAGGGAGCGCGAGAGTGAAACGGGCACAACTCCAAAGGCTAAGGAGGACCTTTGAAACCCTAGAGATGAAGTATGGAGAAAACGTGGTGGGATACTTTGTTGGAGTCATGAAGATAACTAATGACATGAGGAATTGCGGTGAAATTATCGATGATGTCAAGATCGTGGAAAAGATTCTTTGAAGTCTAACAACCAACTTTAACTTTGTGGTCTGTTCGATCGAAGAGTCTAAAGATAGCGATCGTCTTACTATTGATGAGATGCAGGCGTCACTACAGGTACATGAGAACAAAGTGACGGAGAAGAAATGTGAGGAGAAGGTCCTAGAAGTTGCAAATGAGCCAAGGGGTGCTCGAGGAAGAGGAAGATGGAATTCTGAGAGAGGAAAAGGCGGAAACAGAGGACGTGGGAGAGGCAGATCGTTCGTGAACAGATGGGCCATCAACTGTTTCCGATGTGGCAAGCAAGGTCATTACCAGTTCGAGTGTACAAGTGAGGAAAAGAACGTCAATTATGTGCGCTTTGACGACAAAGAAGAATTATTGTTAATGGCTCGTGCGAACATGATCAATACTGAAGGAGATGGAATTTGGTTTCTCGATTCCGAATGCTCAAATCACATGACAGGAGAGAAGTCGTGGTTGTTGAGTTAGACGAAGGATTCAAGCACTCGGTTCGATTAGAATACAACTCGAAATTGATGGTCTAGGGAAAGGAAAAAATCAGAATTGAAGTGGAAGGAATCACGCAGGTGGTGAGTGATGTTTATTATGTGCCAAATCTTACAAATAACTTGTTGAGCATTGGACAGTTGTAAGAGAAACAACTGACAATTATGATAAAAAATAGAGTGTGTAAGATCTATCACTGTCAGGAAGGACTAATCATGGAGACACAAATGACCATAAATCGAATATTTTTAATTATGCCAAGAGACAGCCAATGTCGGGAAGCTGTTTTAAGATGGAGGATGAAGATTTGGGATCTCCCTGCAACGAGGATTTGGACACTTAAACAACAAGTTCATTCAGGCCATGCAGAAGAAGGAGATGGTGAAAGGATTACCAAATCTTGCTGATGAATCAATCACTTTGGACTCAAATTCGACGAATCGCTAATCGTATTTAGTTCCCAACGAATTCGAATCAAATTCGAATTTAAGTTGAGATTCATACTAATTTTAAATATGAATTGATTCAAATTTAAGTTGAAATTCATACTAATTTCAAATACGAATTCGCATGTTACAATATTTGTTCTTCGTATTCTTATTCGATTTATATACACATTCAATTCGTTGTCCGGTTCAATATTTATTTTTATTGGATATTCGATTTTATATATGGTATTTGAATTCATATTTGCGTTCGAATTCGAATTTTAACAATATTTGATTCCAAAATATTGGGTTGTAAATACATTACTCAATTCCTAAAAATGAAGTTGTAAATACATTCCAAAAAAAAATGAAGCAAAGTGTAAAAGAACTTCAATCAGTTGAAGTACTAACGAATCATAATATGGAACCTTTTAAACTAACAGATCTAAGAACAATTAATTACACTAATATGTTTGAAGGTACCAACATCAAAATTGAATCTCACAGATCCTGCAAAAAGGGGGAAAAAAGAAAAGCAAATTAAATTAGGAAAAAATAAGGCAACAAATAAGAAGAATCTCTTGAACTGAAACTTCCAAACCAACCAGCCAATTCATTGATTATATGCATCATTCGAACAAGATTCAATTAATCATTCAAAATACATTCCCTACATGAGTTTAAATTTATGAACATCAGACTAGGTTATATATTTTTGTAGCAAACTATGAGAAAGTGTAGGTCAATTATTATGGATGCATCCAGTAAGTTCTTTACCATACAAGTTTAGTATCTATATGAAGAGCGAATTGCACAAATAGTCCCCGATAGTGTCACCAAGTTGCAGTTTGGTCCCCAATAGTGGCACCGTTGCAGTTTAGTCCCCGAAAGTGGCCAAAAAGTTGCAGATTAGTCCCCACGTTAACTATTCCGTTAATTTTTAACACCAACACGCGATGAGAGGTCAAATTTGGACCAAAAAATGAATTTTTAAGACTTAAACTCATTTTTTTTATCTCATGAAAATTCATTACGAAGTTGAAATGCAAAATTTTATTAATTTCTAACACTAATAATGAGTTTGTGTCTTCAAAAAAACCATTTTTTGCCCCAAATTTAACATTTTATCGCGTGTTGGTGTTAAAAGTTAATGGAATAGTTAACGTGGGGACTAATCTGCAACTTTTAGCCACTTTCGGGGACTAAACTGCAATGGTGCCACTGTTGGGGACTAAACTGCAACTTGGTGACACTATCGGGGACTATTTGTGCAATTCACTCTCTATATGAATAACGAGAAACTTATGATAAAATTTCATAATCTTTACACATGGTAATAATAGAGACCTCAGAATAATATAATAAATACAAGAACTCACCAGGAGGCACATCCTCTCCCAACGCGGCCCCTCCGCCCTCCCCTACGCGGAGGACGTCAGTTAACACCCCAATACGAGATTAGGGAAATTGAAACCCAAAATCGAATTAGGGCAATTAATTAGGATAATTGAAACCCTTAATTGATTTTGACAAAATCAAAAAACCCTAAATCAGATTAATTAGGAAAATTCCATCACTCTGACTATATGTCGCACAGCCACCATCATCACTTCTCATAACATTTTTCAAGCTTTTTTTTCCGATTCAAGAAGATAGTGACTTGATGATTATTTTCGTCGGATTTTCAAGAGGGAGGGTGGGTTTTCTTGGAGGTGTGTTTGTTCTGGCTGAATGAGAGAAAATGTTGATTGTTAGAAGATACATTTTTGTATTTTTGCCCCATATTATTTATAATTATGAATTAGGATGTTAACTGTGCTTAATCTTTAATTTGGCGCAAAATCACTTTTCTCCGTTAAAAGTTAACATCGAGGGACTAAAACGCACCTTTTGTACCAATATCTGAGATTATTTACGCAGACTTAATATTAACTGGGACCAAAGTGCAACTTGCACATATTTACTGGGACCATTTTGGCAATTTTCTCGTCATCATAACACATTATTTTTTGTTCAAAAATACTTGTCGTTCCATCGTTGAAGTATATCTTTATACTTTCAATAAATTTGTTGACTATGTTTTCTTATGAAATTATCAATCAACACCCATGATGGAAGGTCCTGGGTTCGAAACTCACCTCATCGCTAATTTACAAAAAAAAAAAAAAACACCAATGATAGAATTTCAAACAAGTGTACTGATAAATTTTCGATGTATTTTTTGATCATTTTTTAATTTTCTTAATCTCTGTATAAACTATTTGAACGATAAGTGAAAATGAACGGAGGACTTATTAACATTTGTTCTAGACAATCAAATATTCTTAAGCAAGTTTACAAATGATGGGAAAAAAGAGATAAACACAATATAAAATAAAAGCTATATATATATATGTAAGTGGCATTATAAGACAAATTAAAGTTCAAATCATGGAATATCAATATGTACAATTTTCACTTTTGTGAAGGCTGCATATAGCAGAGCAATGGAAAAATGGTTCTGATAAAAATATACTATTTGCAACAACGTTTGACTAGTGGACCACAAAATTTCCTAGTTGGACAACAATTTTGGCACACTACATTAAATTTCTGCAAGCACTTCAGGTATCAATAATGAACAATATTCGTGTCTTGAGTGGTTTCAAACGAGCCAAAACGTAGGTATATGCATGTGAAATTGTGAATTGAATACTTATCAGGCGAGCTAGTTCGTCTAATCTATCATTAAATTAATTGGAACTAATATTGACAAGATCGCTCAATATTTTATATTGTAAGTTATAACTCGAAACTCATGTACCATGATACATACTCCTTACTTGAGTTGGCTCATTATTACCCAAATCTATTAGTCGCAAATGTATTTTATTATTTGTGAATTATCTCGGTACATTAACACGTGACTCGGCATTAGTATAATTAAGCAAGTTATCTCCTGTAACGACCCGCCCCAGGTGAGCCCGCCCTGAGGTTAGGCTCGATAACAAATCCGAAACCAGAGTCACCACTCTATGGATGACTCGGTAAGTAAAACAGTTTTTAGTAATTAAAGTGGTTTAAATAAAAGAGTGTGAAAATATGCAAAATCCATGCTGAGTAAAACGAGAGTAGTGAAAATAGTTCCATCGTGGTGTAAGCTTAAACTCCACACAATATAAGGAGTAAAGAAGAGCACAACATCTGATAACCCACGCAGGGGTAAAATAGTCAATAAGTATATGTAAAAGGACTCGACTCCAAATATGATGACTGAAGAAACTCCTAATGCCGTCCATCTCTCAACGATGCAGATACTAACTCTGCCGATCCAGCCTGAAAAGATAGGTCCCCGAAAGGGGTCAGCTCGACAGCTGGTGAAATCCTTCTCACGCGTGGCTACCACCCCACATACGTGATGCGAAAGCAATGAAGTAACCAAACAACAATAATAGAACTCCACATCAACAATAAATAATCTCAACAACAATAATCACATAAATGCAATCACTATATGCTCTGGATCCGGACTTTCGCACTGTACAGTACTCTACCTAGCTCAACCTGCAGGGAGACCAACCCATATAATCATCACACATCTCATCATCCACACATCTCATCCATCACACATCACAACATCACACAAAACCCCTGTACTCCGCATATGGGCCCATCACAATCATGGCGCCCCAGCAATCCTACGTTGCCGGATCTGGACAACACACACAACACATATACGACCCGTAGGTCCACCCTAACATCTCTACTCATGCTCCATGATCAACAGTAATCATCATAATGCATCAATATGTACTATCACTACCACACAACACATACAAGAGTAATAACAACACGTGAGTAAGAACTCACCTCAAGCAACAGCAACGCAATAGTAAAACTCCGAGTCTCAATCCGGAACTCGTATCGCACAGTAGGACCTATATAATATAAATATTCTAGATCAAATACTACTCCAAATACACCCCGTCCCACTCGTAATAGTTACATCACTAATTATTATACATATGCAAGGCCTTTAAGATTAATCTAGGAAAAATGACGATTTTGCCCTTAGGCGGAAAATGACCATTTTGCCCCTGGGCCCCACATGGTCAACCCTGAGTTTATAATAATTATAACTCATATTAGTCGTACCTCTTATGCCCATTATAATATTATTACTATCGGAAAGGTCTAGTCATCAACAGTTACATCACTAACGGCTTGGTGAACGGTCGCCTTGGTCAAAGTCAACTGTGGTCAAACTTAGGTCAACTCCCATAAATGTCCCAATTCCTATCCTCATATTAAGTCCAGTCAACTCCTTATCTTATTCTGAGTTTCAACCCTTATATATTTCATCTTAACCCCTAGAGTTCATATCTTATATCATACTTATGTCTTTTCACTAATGCCCCCAAACCTATCCATAATTACATTTTAAGACCAATTCTGTCATACTAACCCAATATTCATTCCGATTACAATTCATTAATCCTTATCAACCCTAAATCAAGCTCCTAATATATTCTACTAATTCTTTGTCTCTAACTTTACTACTTCCGACATTCTGATCGTCTATACCTTTTATTTCGACCCGAAATCATCATAGTTCAAGCTTATCCATTTAATTTCAACTTAAGTACTCATATATCCTCCCAATCATCCTCTTAAGGTCGTGATACTACTGTTCATACTTTTTATTAACACCCTTAAATCTTCCAATTATAGTATTTTTAGCCCCAATTTTCACATAAAATCACACAATGTAACTCCAACCGATCCTTAATACTAAAATTCAATCCTAAGCATCCTTAAGCCTCAAACTCGTGGCTTACATAGTCATTTAAAGGCTGCCCAAACTGGTTCATGTCCCCAATTCCCCACAATAATCATGTTAAAATCATAATCTTATTCTAAACGATCAATAATCGATGTATGAGTTCAAACTCAACCAAAATATAACCAATCTGCACCAACATATTCGAATTCCTCCACTCAAGGTCAACACGGTTCATTGCATGGGATTTATATGAATTAGCAGCTAGCTACATGGATTATGAATTTATGACAACAAAATAACATCTAGAGCATCTAACTCCATCGTCATTACATCCGGTCAACCATATCGTGCACGGTTTGGGTTTTTAGTGCATTTTTAATGAATGAAACAAGACTATATATATTATTATGATATGTAGTTTAGCATGGAACCAACACTATATGATAATAATAATATGACAATTAACTTCACCTCCTCACCGCTAATCATATTCGGCCAACACATAGAATGAGATAAGGTTCGAAAGTTGCTCAATTTGCTTACCTCCTACGTTGAAATTTGCTTGGCTGTCCTAAGGTTGAATCTAACGACATTTTGGATCAAGGCAATGAGGTGAGTTGATCAATCTTGATGATAAAGGTGGCCGCTTTCTTGCTGAAATAGGAAGCGCCGATCGGTTCTTTAAGATGGTACAAGGGTTTAGGTGTTCACGCAATGAGGCTTATATACTTGATGATCATGGCCCTTGTACGGGCTAGGCTCGATAAGGGCTCGAATAGAATGGACGGACAAGCTCCTAACGAGTCAGAACAATACTAAACGAGTTATAAATGAACGTACAAGTTATATTATTTTACTTAATTATTTTATTTTAAATTATTTATTAATTCGGGCCCTAATATTACATCTCCCTCATTTAAATCATTAGAAACTTAATATGTTAATTAATATCATTAACAAGTTAACTAGAGTTAAATCTATATACCTTCTAAAAGTGTAAATGTGGTAAGGTGTTTCTTCCATTTTTTGTAAACACCTAAATGCTCCTACAAATTAATCTAATTACACTAAATTTTAATTATAATAATGATGGCAAAAATAGAATAAGTTATACATTCAATTATTCAAATCATGTTAATAATAACTCATTGAATGGAGTGGAGGTTATGTTTTCTCAATATAGAATTACACAAAGAATAACATGCTAAAATTGACATTTAAAATTGAAAATGAAAACGTACAGGCAATATAAAAATTAATAAAATGAAAAATTATATTTATACATGTAATTATTTGTGTAACAATAACTCATTAAGATGAGTGGAGGTTATGTTTTTTCAATTTAAAAGTTACAAAAAATAATATAATTGAAATTCAAAAACAACTATAATAGAGTTAATCGAATAGTCTAGTGGAAAAGGCTCTTGCTAGTGACCAAAAGGTCCTGGGTTCGCCGATGGCTTAATAGCCTAGTCGCATCCGGCCCAACCTTTCATGTAAGAGGTCATGGGTTCGAACCTTGTTGGAGACATATATGTCTCATATTATACTCTAACTTTCTATTAGTTAGCAATTTCTGTATTCATGTTTGTAATATCATTGTAGTCACAATTCATCGCTAATTATCAAAAAAAAAAAAGGTCCTGGGTTCGAAACTCACCTCATCGCTAATTTACAAATATATATATATATATATATATATATATATATATATATATATATATATAATAAGAGTCATTCAATAAACTATTTTAGCAACTAATTATATGCAATAGACTTACAATATTAGAGGAAATATCAATATTTTCATGTTGAAAGGTATGAGTTAATACCAAAAATAAAATATATCAAATAATTATCATTAGTTTATAAAAGCAACTCTTATATAAATATTGAAATTTCCTTTAATTACGTAACTTTACTTAATATATATTAATTCATAAGAGAAATTATTCTAAAAGAGTGAATGTGGTAAGGTGTTTCTTTCACTTTTTGTGAAGACCTAAATGCCTTTACAAATTATTCTAACTAGATGTGTGTACACAGTCTAGCCTGTGTGCAATTAATTTATCATATTTATAATATATAATTTTTGATCAATTGATAAATATAATATTTTTAGGCTATTATTTCTTTTATCTTAATTAAATTTAATTTAATGTGTAAAATAACATTACATATTAGAAAAAAAAGCAATTTTCATAAAATGATGACCAACTTTTTTATGCCTATTAGTAAGTAGTTATTAAACAAAGTATTTATATAAAATTATATATTCAAAATTCAAAATATAGTTTATTCTCCTAATTTTTTGGAGAATTGAGAACATGGGGCTTCATTTTTTTTAATAACTAATTCATGCCTTCCCATATTATATATGGTAAGATTACACTAAATCTTAATTATAATGATGATGGCAAAAATAGAATAAGTTACACATTCAAATCATATTAATAATAACTCATTGAATTGAGTGGAGGTTATCTTTTCTTAATATAGAATTACACAAAGAATAACATGCTAAAGTTGACATTTAAAAATAATTTGATGAGTCGAAATCAAATTTGATCACAAAAATTCTCTCTAGGAAAATTCTCTCTAGAGTAGTCTCTCACTTAGGTTTTGCCTAGAGTGTATTTTTATGTTTTCTTGCCTCCAATTTCGAATTTACGGCTCTCGGATCACATCTTCCCTGATTTTCTCCTGGATTTAATCTTCAATTTAAGGCTTTCCATGGTCTTCTTGGTCAATCTAATCACGGATTGGGTTTCCCTCAATTTTGGCTATTCTTTATTCCTCATTTTCTTACCCTATTCAAAGATTCTTGCCAATTTACGTAACCTCTCATGGACTATATATACTCGCGAGATCGGGAGGAATAGTCACATCACTTACCTTTCTTCTCCTCTAATAGGCTCTCTGAATCACCGGTTTAAGTGTTTTGCCGTCCTATTCATTCTAGCCCACTACGCAGTACTCATTATGAATGCCGAAGCCTTAAAACAATTGGCGGCTGCAGCGGATGAAGGGGATCTGGTGGATTTACGGTTGCAAGATTTCGACCTTATTACGGGATTGGTCGAAAGTGAAGCCAGCTTTTATGTGAAAGTATATGGCTTCAACAAGGGATTCGTGAGTCTCCAAGGATTCCAAACAGCCATGTCTAAAGCATGGAACTGTGCGGATCTGCGGGTCTCCAGGGTGGAGGGGCCTCTCCTACATGTTTTTTTCCCTTCCATTGAGAAGCGAGTTCGGGTGTATGAAGCGGGCCCGTGGTGTTTCGATGACAACCTTCTCCTGCTGAAGGAATGGGTCCGGGGGGTAGATCCTACGACTTTGAATTTCGTTGAATGCAAATTCTGGATTCACATTCGGGGATTGGCAAATGAATTCTACAACAAGGAGGTTGCATCCAAGCTGCTTGGGATTTTCATGCAATCTGAAATTGTTGAGCTTAGGAGAGATAAGATGGGAAGAAAGTTTTTTCGGATAAGGGGTGTTGTTAATGTGGAGAAGCCTTTGAGGAGACGGATGGGGATTGAAGTTGAAGGCAATAGGATTCAAGGACTGATTTCCTATGAGAGGCTACCCATAATTTGCTTTCATTGTGGATTTATTGGGCACCTCATACGTCAATGCCCCTTGATTCCGGAAAATGTTGATCCACGAACCCAAGTACGGGTGGATGGTGGTATTAAGGCACCCATGGAGCGTTCATGGATAATAAGTCGTCTTGACGCAGAAATCTTACAAGGTGAGGAGGATGCGTGGCAAATCCCTAGAGATACGTCCACTCTAGTAGATCGGGAGCAAGAGATGGAGTTGTCTCTCCGTGTTCTTCCAACTCCGGCAGCTGTCCGATCGGTCAAGACACCGGAATGTCCAAAAGGGACCAGCCTGACGGCTGGTGCTAGCAGTGTTGTCCCCCGCTTTAATGACATTGACTTAGGCCCTAGAATTCCTCCCGGGTTTGAATCCGTCATTAAGGATACGTCAAATGCATTGATGGTCGATGGAGTTAAGGGTGTAATGAATACCATTTACACCAATAACTCCTTTGACCCAGAAGAAGATAACGGACGAGTTAAGGAGCCAGCCCATCCTCATAAACCGAGCAATAAAGGGAAACAGGCTGTAGATTCATTTGTACCCGATTTTGAGGAAGGGGGTAATGCTCATGGTCTACTACAAACTTTGAAATTTTTCGACTTTTCCTCGGTCAAAAATGTCCAGCAGACGGCCCAGCCCACCAACTCTCAGGCCAGCCTTGTTCGTGGATCCAAAAACAGACTCAAGAGCGCCAAGGCTACAGCTGAAAAAAAGCGCCAACACCCGTATGTGAAGGACAGCTCTATGGAATCTCCCAGAAAGAAGGCATCTCTTTCCGATGAAGGATTGGATGTCTCCTCCCCTACTGAAGTATCGGCTGAGGCTGTGGAACAGCCCAGCCGGGAGAAATGAATTGTCTAGTTTGGAACTGTCGGGGCTTAGGCAATCCCCGGGCAGTTCGAGCATTAGTGAGCTTGGTTAGAGCTCACAAACCCCGTCTTATTTTTCTTATAGAAACAAAGCTGCAGTGTTCGGAATTTGAGTTTCTTAAACAAAAACTCAAGTTTCCAAATGGTTTGTGTGTGGGGGCAAAGGGGCGACGTGGTGGTGTCATGTTATTATGGACTAGAGAATTGGAGGTGGCAGTCAAGACTTATTCCTCACACCATATCGAGGCTCACGTTATGGAATCAGCCGTGGACCAGTGGCGCTTTGTAGGCTTCTATGGCCATCACGAGACTGGGAAACGGAAACTTTCGTGGGATTTACTACGTTTTATTAATAGCTTTTCGAGTCTTCCTACTGTTTTTGTCGGTGACTTTAACGAAGTCTGTACTAGTTCTGAGTTTATTTCGTCTAGAAGAGGTCGACCGAATTGGCAAATGGCCCAATTCCGTCAAGTTGTTTTTGATTGTGATTTAATTGATATTGGTTTTTCGGGGTATCCGTTTACGTGGTGCAACAATTTTGTATCTCCTTATTCCACAAGAGCTAGATTAGACAGAGCCATGGTTAGTGCTAATTGGCACGCTTGCTTCCCTAATACTTCATTACAACACCTATCCACGTATACTTCAGATCATCTACCACTCTTACTGTGCATAGGGGATAGGGTGTCTCCACAACCAAAACCTAAATCTCGGTTTCGGTTCGAGGAAGGCTGGTGCATGTATGATAGCACGAAGTTGGTGGTCGAGGATTCGTGGTCAAAAAGTGTTAATATTGATCCCTGTACAAAAGTGTTCGAAAGTATTCGGAACACCAGACTGGGCTTCCTCCAATGGAAACGTGAGGTCTTGGGTAATGTCCCAAGAGCGATTAAGGCCAAGCAGGAAGAGCTTGACAGTTTACAGCAGGGGATTATCTCAAATATTTCAAAAAGCCAAGCTTGTGTGCTTGCTAAGGATATAGATAAGCTAAGAGAGACAAACGATATTTACTGGTGCCAAAGATCTCGGAATTTTTGGCGAGTTAAAGGGGATCGCAATACTGCGTATTTTCATGCTTTATCTACTCAGAGGAGAAAGACCAACTGGGTCTCCGAACTACAGAACTCAGATGGTGAATGGGTCAGGGACATAGCAGGCATAAAAAGGCTCGCAGAATCTTTTTATACCCACTTGTTTTCGTCCCAGCAGGTCCCAGGAGGACCAATCCAGTGTTCTATCCCCCTCAAATCACTTTCGGATTCAGATAAGGCCTGGTTGGCCATGCCTTTTTCAGAGGATGAGGTGAAACAGGGTTTGTTCTCGATGGAAGGGTCCAAAGCCCCGGGACCGGACGGCATGTCTCCTGCTTTTTTCAAACATTATTGGGGGACAGTGGGGCCTGACATCATCAAAATGGGCCTCCAGGTCCTTAATCAGGGGATCTTCCTTAATAAGATGAATTTCACACTTATTACACTGATCCCAAAGGTCCCTAAGCCGATTTCAATGGTGCAGTTTAGACCGATTGCTTTATGCAATACGAGTGTCAAGATGGTAGCCAAGGTATTGGCCAATAGACTGAAAAAAATCTTGCCCTCGATTATTTCGGAATCCCAAAGTGCCTTTATGCCCAATCGTTTGATTACGGATAATATCCTTCTTGCGTATGAAATCCATCATACGATCAAAAAGAAGAAGACAGGAAAAGAGGGCTTTATGTCCATTAAGTTGGACATGGTTAAGGCATACGATAGGATCGAATGGAATTTCCTAAGGTTTATGCTTAGGCACTTCGGTTTTAATGATCACTGGATTCAGCTCATTATGCAGCATGTGGAGTCCGTTACATACTCCCTCTTGATTAATGGTGAGCAGACAGGTTTTATTAGACCAGGACGAGGATTAAGGCAAGGCGATCCTTTATCCCCGTATTTATTTATCCTATGCACCGAAGGGCTCATTTCTATGCTAAAGGAAGCCTGTGATAGGGGAAGACTTCATGGGATTCAATATGAAGGGGTGGAGCCTATCTCCCACCTCATGTTTGCGGATGACACCTTGTTAGTGGGTAAAGCATCGATGGAGGAGGCAGCTATATTCAAACATATTCTCAAGACATACGAGGACCTATCGGGTCAACTGGTGAGCCCCGAGAAGTCCTCTATCTTGTTCAGCCCTTGTGTGACTGTTGCAACCAGGCAGAATATCTCGGGATTGTTAGGCATTCCCGAGGTTTCTGACCATGGTAACTATCTAGGTCTCCCATCCACGATCGGGACCTCCAAGAAGGCGGTTTTCACCTACATTCTTGACAAGGTCAAAGCGAAGGTGGACAATTGGAAACCTAGATTATTATCTAATGCGGGAAAGGAAATTTTTATTACATCTGTTTTACAAGCGATCCCCACCTTTACAATGAGTTGTTTTCGTCTACCACTGTCCCTATGTAACGAAATTAATACAATTCTTTCAAATTATTGGTGGGGATCAGGCGAAAACGGAAAGAATAAAATACATTGGATAGCCTGGTCTACACTTTGTAAAAGTAAAGATAATGGGGGTTTGGGGTTTCGGGATACAAAAACTTTTAATGAGGCTCTTCTTATGAAGCAAGTCTGGCGAATTGTCAACTCCCCAAACTCTTTACTGGCTCGTGTTTTGAAGGCACGATACTTCCCTCAGCAAAGTTTTTGGATGGCATCACTGGGAAGTTCTCCAAGCTTTTCATGGCGTAGCATACTCTCGGTCCGGGACCTCGTCAACAAAGGCACAAAATGGGAGTTAGCAAATGGACACAGCATAGATGTTTGGAACCAAAGTTGGGTACCACATACAAGCTCAAATAATGTGTTAACACCAGTAGACCCAGATCTTAAGCATCTCAAAGTGTCAGATTTTATAGACTCAGAAGTCGGGGTGTGGAAAATGGACAAGCTACTGTCCACCTTCTGGCCCATAGATGTTCAAGGCATTTTAAGCATTCCACTAAATAAACTGAATAATACCGATAAACCATGGTGGAAAGCAGACAAGCAAGGCAAGTTTTCAGTTAAATCAGCCTATAATTTTATCCAGGACACACATCAGGCACAAATACAAGCATCAAGCAGTCATCCGGTCCAAGACCGAGTTTTCACTCAGATTTGGACAATTCCAGTGGCTAGAAAGATTAAGCATTTTCTCTATAAAGCGTGTCTTAACAGATTACCAACAAAGGTAAATTTAAATTCAAGGCATGTAGTACTGGACCAATTATGTTCATTTTGCAACAAGCAGCACGAAGATGAATTTCATCTCTTCATTCAGTGTGATTTTACTAAAGAAATACACAGTTTGATTAAGGCACCGTTCATAGACTCGGACATATTGTCTTTCAAGGACTTATTCAGAACAATGAAAATAAAGATGCCACCAGATAAGTTTCAACTATGGTCAACATGCATGTGGGACCTTTGGTACCAAAGGAACAGAAAGATTCACGAAGACAAGTTTCGTACACCTACGGAGGTTGTGAAGTTTGCGACTTACTTTTTAGGAGCCGAAGAAGCTGCTCCGAGTCTCATCCACGCCCCGTGTCCGATTGCTTGAACGGTGGTCACCTCCAGCGGCCTCCCCGAAGGGAAATAGCTCAGATCCGCCTCCTTGGTGAAGCTTATTCCTCATCGGACCTCCGGCAACGGGAAAGGGGGAGCTGAAGGGTCACGGTTCTTCATGAACAGACCAGGCAAGGGTGAGAGGCGGGAGGAATGTGTTAGGCTCTCTGATCTGGTTTCTCAGATGTAATCATCTTAGAATATTAGTAAGTTGGGAAGACATTAGTATTTTGAGAAGGGATTCGAAGGATTCTTCTCTTATAAGTTTTGGGTGGTAGAGAAAGCTTGAGAGATGGAAGATCGGCTACATTGGATCAGAGGATGAACACGACTGTTCATTTCTCTAGAGCATTTAGGGTTAATAGTTGAGACTTTATTGAAGCACAGATGAGTTATGAGGGTTTGAGCACCTTGAAGTGCTTATATAGCTTGGAAATAGGGTTAGGGCATTAGATAGGCTTGGGCCCAGAGTTAGCTCCGGCCCGCCCTATCTAATTCTGATTTTTGGGCCTAAGTTTTAAAGGCTTTGTACTCGGTCTGTATTTCTTCTCGTTCGTTTTAATCAATACATCGCTAATTATCAAAAAAAAAAAAAAAATAATTTGATGAGTCATGACTTAATATTAAAATAAAAATAAAAATAAAATCGTACTAGCAATATAAAAATTAATAAAATGAACAATTATATTTACACATGTAATTCTGTGTGTCACCATAACCCATTAAGATGAGTGGAGGTTATGTTGTTACAACTTAAAAGTTACACAAAAAATAATACAATTTTTATTTTTTGTAAATTAGCGATGAGGTGAGTATCAAACCAGGACATTCGGGTCACTAGCAAGAGCCTTTTCCATTAGGCTATCTGATTAACTAAAAATATATATATATATATATATATATATATATATATATATATATATATATATAATTGAAATTCAAAAACAAGTATAAGAGTCATTCAATTAACTATTGTAGGAACTAATCATAAAAAGTAGACTTACATTATTACAGTAAATATCAATATTTATGTTGAAAGATATGAGTTAAATACCAAAAATAAAAAATATGAAAAAATTATCATTAGCTCATAAGAGCAACTCTTGAAGTTTCTTCTAATTACGTAATTTTACTTGAAATATATTAATCCATAAGAGAAATTATTCTAAAAGTGTGAATGTGGTAAGGTGTTTCTTTAACTTTTTGAGAAGACCTAAATGCCCCTCTACAAATTAATCTAATTACACTAAATTTTAATTATAAAGATGATGGCAAAAATAGAATAACTTACACATTCAAATCATGTTAGTAATAACTCATTGAATGGAGTGGATGTTATATTTTCTCAATATAGAATTACACAAAGAATAACATGCTAAAATTGAAATTTAAAAACAAATTCGAAGAGTCATGACTTAATATTACAAATAAAAATAAAATCGTACCGGTAATATAAAAATTAATGAAATAAACCATTATATTTATACATGTAATTCTTTGTGTAACAATAACTTATTAAGATGATGAGTGAGGGTTGTGTTGTTACAATTTAAAAGTTACACAAAAAATAATATAATTGAAATTTAAAAACAAGCATAATAGTCATTTAATTAACTATTTTAAGAAATAATCATATAAAGTAGGCTTACATTATTAAAGGAAATATCAATATTTTTATGTTGAAAGATATGAGTTAATACCAAAAATAAAATATATGAAATAATTATCATTAGTTCATAAGAGCAACTCTTATATAAATATTGAAATTTCTTCTAATTACATAATTTTACTTCAAATATATTAATTCATTAGAGAACTATTCTAAAAGTGTAAATGTGGCAAGGTGTTTCTTCCACTTTTTGAGAAGATCTAAATGCCCCTACTACAAATTTATCTATTTACACTAAATTTTAATTATAACGATGATGGCAAAAATAGAATAAGTTATACATTTAAATTATGTTAATCTATCCTATATATAATCCACCAAGGGGTGAATTAGTTATTACAAATGAAGCCCCATGTTCTCCTAGAACCAATGAATAAGTGACATGTGCTTTTATTAAAAAAAAATAACTTCCGTTTCACTATTCATCAAGTAACTTAAACTAATTGTATATTTACGTATATAATATTGATGTATTTATGTTTCTTCAAACTCAGTTTTCAATTGTGTATATATATTATATAAAATTTTTACCAACATCTAATTATTAGTTATACAAAAAAATTATTGTGTAAGAAAAATAACTTCACACAGGTTGGACTGTGTACAAATGACTAGTTAATAATAACTCATTGAATGGATTGAAGGTTATGTTTTCTCAATATAGAATTACACAAAGAATAACATGCTAATATTGACATTTAAAAATAATTTGAAAAGTCATGACTTAATATTAAAAATAAAATCGTACCGGCAATATACAAATTAATAAAATAAACAATTATATTTATACATGTAATTCTTTGTGTAATAATAACTCATTAAGATGAGTGGAGGTTATGTTCTTACAATTTAAAAGTTACACAAAAAATAATATAATTAAAAAAACAAGTATAAGAGTCATTCAATTAACTATTTTAGGAACTAATTATATATAGTAGACTTACATTATTAGAGGAATTATCAATATTTTTATGTTGAAGGATATGATTTCATACCAAAAATAAAATATATGCAATAATTATCATAGTTTCTCTTATGAATTAATATGTTTTAAGTAAAATTACATAATTAGAGGAAATTTCAATATTTATATAAGAGTGCTCTTATGAACTAATGAAAGATCTTGACTTAATACATCATATTGAATATAAAAATAAAAACTACATACAATATATATTATTTTAATGAGTATACGAGTTGCTCTATTTATAATATCAGGAACTAATATATTTAAACTAAAAAATCATAAAGATAGAGAAAATTTCATACATTCTATAGTGAAAGATTTGACTTAGTATAAGATCTAAGGTAAAATTATAAATTATATAAATATTTTAAATATCTATAAATCTAAATCTACGTAACTTTTGAAAGGGTTAACAAAATGAGTATTTATTTTATGACTTTTAAATATGTTAGGAATCATATGTAAAATATAAAAATATTTTAACTAAGTATAATTGTTTCTCTATATATAGATTTATGAATTAATATATTATAAACATATTCTATATTGTTAAATGATGATTGTATTCTAGTATATTATTACAATGAAATATATTGACCTCATACATCATATTAAAAAATGAAATTAAAATCATACGTACAATATAAAATTATTTTAAACTAGTATGAGATTTTGCTTTCGGGAATAAATATACTTGAAGCAAAATTATATAGCTAAATAAAATTTCAATATATTCTATAGTAAAAAATATGATTTAATAAATAAATATATGATCTAAATTAAAATTACAAAATACAATCACATTTAAAATATCTAGCTAGCTATATAACTTCTAAAAGTATTATTTATTTATGTCATTGTATGTTAAGAATATATCACCTATTTTAATTAAAATGAATTATTTATATCTTATTATTATTATAATTATCTATAATAGCACAATTTAATTATTTAAAATTGCATGAACTAATGATGTTGTATTTCATTATTGCTTATTGCATAAAGTGAAAAAGACACTATATACACAGCTATTCAATTATTTATTGATTGAATTAAATATCCACTATTATAGTAATAAATGAATGTAATAGTTACTACTATTTTTTATTAATTAATTTACCGTTACACTTTTGAAGCTTCACTCTAAAACTATAAAAATCATTGAACTTTCATCTTCAATCATAAACAAAACAAAGGTAAAACAAAGGTAAAATTTCTCCTTCATACATATATATGATAACAAGAAAATATCAATTGTTTACTGCATCTTTTGTATTTACATGAAATTTCAATCTTAAAATTGATTAAAATATTTTCTTCATCGATTTATATTGAGGTACTCAGGTACAATAACCAACTCAACTCATTAACCTTCATTATGCATAGAAACAATTATACTTATTAAAAATATTTTTTCTATTGTACATATGATTCTTGACATATTTAAAAGTCATAAAATAAATACTCATTTTGTTTACCCTTTTTAAAGTTATGTAGATTTAGATTTATAGGTATTTAAAATATCTATGTAATCTATAATTTTACCTTAGATCATATATTAAGTCAAATCTTTTACTATATTTTATTTTTGGTAATTTTACCTTATAATAGTTATTTCATATATTTTATTTTTGGTATTAACTCATATCTTTCAATTTAAAATATTGATATTTCCTCTAATAATGTAAGTCTACTTTATATGATTAGTTCCTAAAATAGTTAATTAAATGACTCTTATACTCTTTTTTTGAATTTCAATTATATTATTTTTTGTGTAACTTTTTTTTTTTGTAAATTAGCAATGGTGTGAGTATCGAACTCATGACCTTCCGGTCACTAGCAAGAGCCTTTTCGACTAGGCTATTCGATTAACTCATTTTTTGTGTAACTTTTAAATTGTAAAACATAACCTTCATTCATCTTAATGAGTCATTATGCATATATAGAAACAAATTAAAATTTCCCATTATGGTAGATTAGTAGCGGTGTATGTATTGATAATTAATTGGCGAGTTTCAAATAAGATGTACCCAATTATTTTACTTTCTTATTGAACATAAACAACTAATTGGTTAATGGGACATAGCTAACTGGTTATTATCCTAAATTTAAACTTAATCTCATTGATACATTATTTGATTTAGTTCTTGTTATATAAAATCTCTCAACACATATCCATGTTTACATTTTGTTTAGCTTTTTCATATCTTTAGTTGTATAATCAATTCATCAGTTTTAAATATATATGTCAAGAATACAAAATTGCCGATGGCTCAATAGCCTAGTGGCATCCGGCCCAACCTTTCATGTAAGAGGTCATGGGTTCGAACCTTGTTGGAGACATATTTGTCTCATATTATACTCTAACTTTCTATTAGTTAGCAATTTCTATATTCATGTTTGTAATATCATTGTAGTCACAATTCATCGCTAATTATCAAAAAAAATGTCAAGAATACAAAATTAAAATTTAGACTGTAAAAGCTAATGAAAATAAAAGTAACAACATTATTGTAATTGATTTTTGAAAATATATAATTGAATCTATTACTTGCTTTAAATATATTAACAACTAACTAAAAATTATTTTGTAAGCCAAAAGTTAAGTTTTATATTGACATTTGCATGACTCCCATTATTTCAAATATTTGAAATTTCATGTAACTTTCTTAAAAGACAAGTGCAAATAATAAAAATGAACAATGACATTTTTCACATAAGATGTAAAACTCGATTTTAAGAAGAGAGGGAGTCTTGTTGACTTTTAATTAATATTGTATATAAACTTTTTCTTTCTTTTACATAAGCATAAATCTTTTTAACTGATTAAAGAAAACGTGTATAGAAAAGATGATCGACGATTCACAGATATCTATCATCTTGAGATGGGAGTAATAGCAGACATCGGATTATATTGTTGCAATATTTATCTTTACTGTATCACTTTAGGATCTCTTGGTTCATTGTAATATCACTTTCTAATTTTTCTATACCAGTGGAGTTCATCTTGCTTTTTTTTTTTTTGTAAATTAGCAATGAGATGAGTTTCGAATCAGGATCTTCTGGTCATTAGCAAGAGCCTTTTCCACTAGACTATTCGAGTAACTCCATCTCTCATAAATTACGCTATAACTAACAGATAATTAAACATATAATTATTTCAATCAAAAAAAATTTTGATTTAAAGAAAAAGAAAGGAGGAGAAAAGGATAAAATAAGACGAAATAAAACAATTGACAAAATAATAAAAGAAATATTTAACTTATTGATTTTAATGTAACTTATATTTTCGTAAAAGATAAGTTGTATCATGAATGTTAAGTATCATCTAAATATATAAATAAATAATTTTTTTTACATAATTATTTTCACGTGCAACGCACTTGATATATTACTAGTAAATAAAAAATATCTCAATTAGGTTGTTATAAAAAGAGTAACAATATTGTAGAGATTAATATAATGGATTGAGACATCACTCACATAGTCACATTTCAAAAAAGTGTCATTTATCACACACATTTCTAACTAGAGACGAACCCATTACTTAATTTAAAGTATCTATTTTATCATTTAGAACATAACATATAAACATAGGTATTGACTCAGAAAGTGTAAATAATAAAGCAACAAACGAAAAATGATTTTGCCAAGGTTATTTCAACTATATTCCTCCCTCAAATTAGCTAAAGCCATAACTATTTGAATACCCTAAATACATTGTAAGTATACCCATGTATGTTTAACGTGTGACCCATACTTTCCGTATGTTATTTCATGAAGTATGATAAACTTTAGGAATAATGTTACACATCATCGAAATATACTATACTAAAATGATAAAAGTTAAAAAAGTCCAAAAGAAGTGTATCAAATATTATCCTATGCACTAATTATGTGTGTGTCCAAAAGAACGTTAAAGATGTTGGTACTTATGTACGGACCTAAAAGAGGCAAAAATAAGTCTAAATAACTGATAATAATATTTTTTTTTAAACAATGGTATGTATTACTTAAAATGTAGTCGAAGAAGGATAATATATATTATGATAAAATTTCATGTAAATGCATGACAATCATTTTATTATATATTTTAAAAGTAAACAACACATTTACTTTAAAAATGGATTTGTTTTAAAAAAGGATTTGAGATGGATCTTTTTGAGATGCCATAACTTGAGGTAAACTGGGATTCAACATCAGTTGATTCCTATCTCGATGCGCCTATTCAAGAACTTTCATCATGTCAATTCACTGACAAATTGTGATGTTTTTTAATCCAGCTAACGTTTGTGTGTGTTCTTTATGTTCAAATCAATTGTCAAACAATCTTTTTTTCATCTTTTAGGTAAGTTTGTGGCTGGTGAGGGTGGCCAATGTAATTACGTTTGATTAACCAACTTAATTAAGTACTCCTTACGTTTTTATAAATTAGCAATGAATTATAAATATAAAGGTATTACAAATAATGAATACATAAATTCATAACTAATAATTAGAGTATAATATTAGACAAATTTGTCTAAAACAAAGTTTGAACCCAAGACTTTTCACATGAAAGGTTGGGCCGGATGCCACAAGGCTATTGAGCCATGACTTACCTGCTCACTCTTTGATTATCAATAAAGCCCCTTCTTAATTCTATAATTGATACTCCCTCCGTTCTCTTTTACTTGTCGTTCTAGCCATGTGCACAATTATTAAGAAAAAGTTAAAGATAGCCAAAAAGTACATTGGTAATGTAAAATGATAATCAATTGAAACTATATGATTGGTTGGTTGATAAATTCATAGTAAAAACTAATCAAAAAGTGCATTGAAAATGTAAATTTGTAATTAATTATGCTAGAAAGACAAGTATTTAGAAACAAAAATATGAGGCTAGAAAGACAAGTAAAAGAGAACGGAGGGAGTATTTAATTGAGTATTTTTATCCTTACATTTTTAAGTGAAAAAATAATAATAGTTGTATTTTTGGGTATCAATGATAGAGTAATTAGCAATTAATTGAGGTTGGAAAGAGGAGGTCAAAGGCAATGATCGCTTCAACCCACCAATGTCGAAAATATGAATTCTTGTATTAATCTCATTTAAATTGAATTGAAGTATAATTCCTTTTACTAATTTTATTTCTTTCATTCAAAAACCAATGAATTGTCTATGTCTCATGTCATCGAGTTGAAAATGTCTATAAGCTTAAAGGCGTGGTCAATGATCAAGAATAAAAATTAAATTTTGATCATTGATCACGTCTCTAACCCCATTAAATTTTTTTTCGAATAACACCATTTACGGATACACATTGGTGTACCATACTTTTTCAATAACACCATTCAATGATATACACTGGTGTTGATATGCGTTCGGTAGTGTAACACCGTTAAAAAAAATTCACAATAATAATATCCTTTTGACTACCAGAGATAGAATTATTTTTGTATCTCATTTTTAACCCTTTTCAACAACGGTATAAATTAAATTTATTTAATTATTTGAATTTTTTATTGGTTTAATTTAAATGATTGAAGAAATTTATAATGTCCATTATTTTTTAAAAAATATGAAATTAACTAAACAAAATATTATACGCACATACAATGCTTGTGCATAATAGGTAGTTTAATATAAAACTAATTAAAAATGATATATATGATGAATATGATTTGGGTTGACCAAAATAATTTTGAATGACCTTGATTTTTGTCATTCTATTAGTGATTTGGGTTGTCACTAATTGTGACGAGTGAATTTTAATAACTATTGAGTGAGGCAAGTGAGAATAAGATAAATTTTGGAGTTAATATTTGCTTTTTTATATATGTAATTTTAAATTTATTAAATTACTAAATAAAGCATGTGCTTACAACTAAGTTGTGAGCATATATATGTCTCAAAGAATAAAAGATAATGGAGGTATGCATATATATCAAGAAAGAGATTAGGCAAAGCAAGGATTCATTACTCTCTACGTTATATATAAGTTTTAGGACCCTTTCTCATTTTTTCACATATTAATTTATATTTGTTGGTAGTTAATTAATTAAATAAAATGCTATGGTGGAAACTTTCTAAATTATTTGAAAGAAGTATTCGAATCGTTTTATAAAAAGCGCGAAATCGTCATATTGACGGTCTATATATACCTTTTTCATAGAGAATAAGAAAGATGTAAATCGCTGAATACACCTTACCTAAACAGGATACGCCTTACCTAAACAGAGGAGTTGAGCTTCCTTGTTAATCACTTTATTAACATAAAATTCGGCCCACTTTATGTATGTACGTATTATGTAGGCGAGGGTGAAATTTCTTCTCATATATTGATATTGAATCATAATTTTCAATTTGAATAAAACAAATTTAATCCCCCCCCCCCCCCTCCGTCTCTCTCCATATTTGCTCTCTGCGTTGCTCAGATTTTGCTCCCTCTAATAATTTAAGTGGTAAACCCTTCAACTATCTCTCGTAACGTAACTTTACTTGTAATTTGTTTTTTCACATATACTATATGGACAATCATATAGTACATCAGTATATGCATGCATATTTTTGAGTTAAGTACTAATTATAATATTTTCAAGTGAAAAAAATCCAAATTTTACCCTTTTTTTAAGTAGTTTTTGTGTGTGTATGTGTTGTTTTAGTTATTGTTCATCTATTTTACAAATATTTATTGTTTTTTCGTATCTATTTCTTGATTTTTGTAAATATTTTGTGTGCTTATGTGATTTTTATGTTCTTCTAGCTTGGTCTCCCTTTAGATATTTATGGTTCAAAAGCTACAATTTTGGTAGTTTGTATGTTGACTTTTTGTTTACTTTTGTTATTTCCTTTGTAAATATTTATGTATATACCAACTTCGTTGGGTATATTTTTTTCTCTCTTGCTTGAATTTTTCCCCCTTTTTAGTGAGTTTTTTTTTACTGATAGTTTATGTTTTTTCTAACCTTTGTGTTTTCTACTCATATTTATATGATTTTGTTCATAAAAAAATCTAAAAAGCTCGAATCTTTTGTCGTTGGGGATGTTGGTTTGTGTTAATACCCTTTTCATGTTTCATGTGTAAAAAGATTTCTGCTTAGTTTCACTATTATACTGTAAGTGTGTGTTTGTTCAATGGGTATTTGAAAGGTCCTGACAAATTTTATTTCCTTTTTGGGTATCATATTATCTTCTATTTGCTGGTTGGCTGCTTTTTTATGTAGTTTGGTATGTGTTAATAATGCCCTTTTTGCTTTACATGTTTTTAGCTCTGTATTAATTACTACTTGTTTTAGCTAACAAAAAACCTAGCCTTAGAGCTGAAATAATGAAAGGTCTTGTTTCCAGTTTCAGATTTGAAGATTTGACTTCCTACCAACTTTTATTGATTTGTCAAGAAGTTCAATTTTCATATTTTATTCTTTAATTTATGTTTTTGTTGTGCAACTTCTTGAAAGAAAGAACAAAAAATTCATGATAAATATATTTTGTTTCATTTTTCACTGTTTGAGTCTGCGTAGCTCTCCATGCATATTGCTTCTAATAATTTTGCATAATAGTGTTAGTGTACTTAGCAAGAAAATTATTTGTTTGTGCTAATGAAGATTGAGTTTTTGTGAACATTATTTTATTTTGTGATGTATATAGCTGGAATTTATTTTTGTTTCTTTTTATATAGTACATAGATTTATAGGAAATCGACCCCTAAAAGGTTTATTTGGGTAAATTTGAAGCACCAGAATGTTAATATCGGAGTAAAAGGTTTCTTGATTAAGTATATGCTAATTTCCTTTCACCTTCTTTGTGAGAGTGTAATTGGAAGCCAATCGTTATGGTTAAATATTGTTTAATAATTTGGATGGTGTATTACCTTATTCTAACTACTGTTGATGTCCCAGAAAAAGGCAGTATCTCTTCATCATAAGCTATGGATCCCCAAAAGGGTGTGCCTGAACCACTTGTTCAACCTCCTCCTCCTCCAAGCATCATGCCATCTCATGTGGTGCCTGTGAAATATAAAGAATCGCCTAACAGAGTCCCTATGGCTAGGCGAGGACTGGGTGCAAAAGGGCAAAAAATTAATCTTCTAGCTAATCATTTCAGCGTGACTGTGGCAAGGACTGAAGGTCACTTTTACCAGTACAGTGTAAGTCATACAACTATTAATGGTGTTTTCCTTAGTAAAGTAACTTTTACTTTGTAGTGAAGGGTGAATGTTTATTGATCGTTCTTTTTGTCAGGTTGCTATAACATATGAGGATGGAACACCGGTAGAGGCAAAGGGGATAGGAAGGATACTCTTAGCCAAAGTTGAGACAACTTACCAAGGTGAACTCGCGAAGAAAATCTTCGCATATGATGGTGAGAAGAGTCTATTCACCATTGGCGCACTGCCACAGAACAAGTTCCACTTCACTGTTGTACTTGAAGATAAAGTAACTTCAAATAGGTATTAGTATGATGCATTCATTCGACTCAATATATATATTTGTGTTCGCCTTTTGTGTATATATTTAACTTTGTTCCCAACTCCACCTGAAAGTTCATTTGCTCAGATAAATATAAATATACCCACTTCATTAGTCCATCTCATTCAGATCTGTTTTCCGTTTTTTTTAAATAGTACTTTGCCCTGGGACAATTAATTTGAGTCCTCTACTTACGCTTCTGTATTTCTTCGGCCTACTAAATATATCAGCTTCTTGATTTCAGTAACTCCTGAGCTTTGAACATAGGGAATTTTTGTATTGCCTTGTTCATGAGTCTCTTCCTGTACACTGCCTATGTATCATCATCTTGGTTTTATCAATCGTTGAACTTGTATTTATTGAATTATATTGCCTCACTTGTTAGGAACATGCTTACTGGTGGAGGTGATAGTCCAGATAGTGGAGGAGGTAGCCCAAATGCTGATAGGAAACGATCAAAGAGGCAACCTAGATCGAAGACATACACAGTAGCGATTACGTATGCTACAAAGATCCCATTGCAAGCAATAGCAAGTGCACTCCGAGGAGAAGATTCTGAACACTTCCAAGAAGCAGTCAGAGTTCTGGACATTATACTGAGGCAGCATGCTGCTAAGCGGTATTTTCAATACTGCTTCTTTTGTAGTTATTTTCTTCATGTGATAAAGCTGTTTGTCAGATTCTGATAATCTTCCATTTGTGCCAGGGGGTGCCTTCTTGTCCGTCAATCTTTCTTTCACAACCAGCCAAGAAATTTTAGTGATATAGGAGGAGGCGTGCATGGATGCCATGGTATCCATTCCAGTTTTCGTGCCACACAAGGTGGACTGTCTCTCAATGTTGGTGAGTAATAGCAACAACCAAATTATGGGGGCGAACTAGACTTTCTTCTCAGCTCCTAGTAGGACTGTTTTCGTGGTGTCATTAGAAATTTCTAGTGCTTGGCTGCAGCCTACCATGCCTAATATAATTTTCATTTGCCCACTCATATATGTATACAGATGTCTCAACTACCATGACTGTGCATCCTGGGCCTGTTGAGGAGTTTTTGCTTAAAAATCAAAATGTCAGAGATCCACGAGAAATCGATTGGGTTAAGGTTGTGTGTCTCTTAGTTATAAGTGCTACATACCTATTCCTTCTTTCACTGCAACCTAATAGAGTAATGGTTTTCTTTCCACAGGCCAAACGGATGTTGAAAAGTCTGCGTATCACAGTTGCACCTTCTAATACAGAACATAAAATCACCGGACTGAGTGACCAAAGCTGCAGACAACAACTGTATAGTTGACATGCAAATTTAGAATTCATTACAACTGCAATGCTGTACTATTTATACACTGACTAAGGATTGAAAAATCTTTTGATTTAACAGGTTCTCCTTAAAGCAAAGACGCGATGGGAAAGATCAGCAAAACGTAGAGATATCTGTTTATGATTATTTTGTGTCTATCAAAAAGATACCCTTGACATGGTCTGCAGATTTTCCATGCATAAATACTGGAAAGCCAAAGCGCCCAGTTTATGTGCCACTCGAGGCATGAGTTGCTCACTTACTTTAGCATTTGTTTGTTCGTTATTTTTTAAATTAGATGTTGATTAATTGTTTTGTGTTTTTGTTTTCAGCTTTGCTCTTTGGTTTCATTACAGCGCTATACAAAATCTTTAAGCGGCCTTCAAAGAGCTTCACTAGTGGAGAAATCAAGGCAAGGTCCAAGGGACAGGATGGCCTTATTGACTGATGTATGTTTCTTTGCATGAGTTCATAGCCCGTGATTTATATTTGTTATGCGTTCAAGTATGTGAGTATCTGACTGAAATGAATTTAACAATCAGGCGTTGAGGACTAGTAACTACAATGCTGACCCTCTTCTTGGATCCTCTGGAGTGTCACTGAGCAATCACTTCACTAGAGTGGATGGCCGCATTTTGCCTGCCCCAAAGGTTGATATTGTTTTACCGGACAAACTCACTTTCCTAAACCTGAACATAGTTACTTCATTTTTCTAAATTTCACACTTGTATTTCTGTATGTAGTTGACCGTGGGGAGTGGAGTTGACTTTCCCCCCAGAGATGGGAGATGGAATTTTAACAACAAGGTAAGAGCATCTTTAAGTATCTTGAATTATGTCATGTTTACATTATTGTCTGACATTAGAACTTTATATCTCCAGAAATTGCTTGAGCCAGCAAAAATTGGGACGTGGATAGTTGTGAACTTCTCTTTCCGTTGTGATTTGAACAGACTCGTCCAAGATTTAATTAGATGTGGCAGTGTCAAAGGAGTTGTAAGTGGGAAGGCTATTAAAAAATTCATTGTTATACTTCTGCCCCTCATGTTCTTTCTTTTTCTCTTATCAATCTTTTTTGAATGATCATCCATTGTTGCAGATCATAGAGAGGCCATATAGGACATTTGAAGAAAATCATCAATTCAGGCGCAGTCCACAGCATGTAAGAGTTGAAAAGATGTTCGAACAGATAAGACAAGGGCTTCCAGGGCCACCTGCCTTCGTTCTCTGCATACTCCCTGATAGAAAGAATTCTGAACTCTATGGTACTATCCAAATCTTCACTACGTTCTTTCATTCCCTCCAGTATGATCCATCTACTATGTTTTATCCCTTCCTCACATTAATTAGGTCCGTGGAAGAGAAAAATGCTTTCAGAAGTAGGAGTAGTAACTCAGTGCATTGTGCCTATGAAGTTCAATGATCAATACTTGACTAATGTGCTTCTTAAAATCAATGCAAAGGCAAGTTCTTCCTTATTTGGAGTTATTATCTGTTTTAGATTCAACTGCGCACTACTTAAACTATAATTTTTCTGTTTTCTTTTTAACTTGCAGATGGGTGGTATTAATTCATTATTGGCTGTTGAGCGCTCTCGTTCGCTACCCCTAGTTTCCAAGACCCCTACTCTTATCGTTGGTATGGATGTATCCCATGGCTCTCCTGGACGTGCAGATGTACCATCAATTGCAGCGGTACTGGAATTATCTTTTAAACTATCATCTAGATATGTTGAAAAAATTTATTTCCTTTCTTTTAAGAGACTACTGACCATACTTTTGATAACATCATTTAACGATACACTGATTCCATCTTATTCATTTCGCTTTTATCACCAGGTAGTCAGTTCCAGGAAGTGGCCATATATATCCAGCTATCGAGCTTCTGTGCGGACACAGTCACCAAAGATGGAAATGGTAGGTTGCCTGTTCAAGAAGGTGTCGGATACTGAAGATGAGGGTATTTTCAGGTATAGAATACGTGCTGCACTTTCAAGTATATTAATTGACTATGAAGCGTATCCTGGTCTTAGTTTATAACGTACCACTCCGTTGATATTCCTGTGAAGAGAGCTATTACTGGACTTCTACCAAACTTCTGGGAGCAATAAACCACAGCAGATAATCATATTCAGGTGTGGTTCAGTTTATACAGAAGTTTGTATATCTAATATTCATTCCCTAATTCTGATCATTGGTGAACCCTAACCATAATAGATCTCACATATTCCACACATTTATGACTTCACAAATCGCTTTGTCCTTGATCATATAATGATTTTTTGCCTGTTTTCTCAGAGATGGTGTTAGCGAGTCCCAATTCAGTCAGGTCTTGAACATTGAACTTGAGCAGATGATGGAGGTATTCATTTTTCATACGTCTATTATAAATTCTATTCAATATTGGTCCTAGAGAATGACTCTAATTTATATATATCTCGACAAATTACAGGCTTGCAGAATGCTTGATGATAGTTGGTCCCCTAAGTTCATGGTGGTCATTGCTCAAAAGAACCATCACACCAGATTCTTCCTGGAAAACGCTACAGCTAATGTTCCTCCAGGTTGTGAGCTCGACATTATAACTTGTCGATTAATCAATTCTACCACTCATAATTGATAATATTATATTAATTGATGTTTGCTCTCCACGCAGGAACCATTGTTGATAATGGGATATGCCATCCAAGAACTAACGATTTCTATATGTGTGCTCATGCTGGAAGGATTGTGAGTACTTCGCTTTACATTATGTTCACATTTTAAACGACAAAAGTGATTTCTAATAATTCATCAATCAGACACTGAAAAAACATCTTATAAATCTCAATTATTGGTTTCTCTACTTCCCAGGGAACAACCAGGCCAACACATTACCATGTTCTGTATGATGAGCTTGGTTTCTCAGCTGATGACCTCCAAGAACTGGTTCACTCTCTTTCTTATGTGTAAGTATGGAAGGCAAATACATTCACAACACAAATGCTAAAACCTCTTCTCGGTTGGAAAATAAGAACTTGTTTAATTTTGAATTATGCAGGTATCAGAGGAGTACAACGGCCATATCCGTAGGTAAGTTTTTGAATTTGAATCTTTATAATGTTACACCATGTATAATATGGTTCTTCTTTAGCAAGAAAAATTATCTGCAATTATTGACTGATAATGTGTTTTCAACATCTAACGTGGACTTAGTTATACTTGATTAAAGGTCTGAGTATCCATACAATCTAACCTATATTCCTTGATGTCTGCAGTTGCTCCAATCTGTTATGCTCACCTTGCAGCCGCCCAAATGTCTCAGTTCATTAAATTTGATGAGATGTCGGAGACTGCTTCTTCCTCGGGTCATGGCGGGGCGACTTCGGCTTCTGGTGCTCAAGTTCAGGCACTACCTTTGCTCCATAAGAATGTAGCACACTCCATGTTCTTCTGTTAGGCATTCGGGCTATAGTTGAGTTATGGTTTCAATTATGATTCCTAATTATCCTTACATTGTTATGTTACACAATTAAATTTCTACACGGAGTTATCAATAATGATAATTGTTAGCCGAAACATTCCAATTGTCATTCATCTCTTGAATTGGTTTCAAACGAGCCAAAACTTAAGTATGCATGTGAATTGATTACTTACTGAGTCGAGCTACTTCGACTCTCTATCTTGAACTTCGTTCGATCAACATTGACTTGATGCTCAATATTTTATCTTGAAAGTTATAACTCAAAACTGATGTACTATAAGTCTATAATAAACTTGACTTGGCTAATCACCTAAGTCTATTCAAGGTATGTATGCCTGACTAGCCAATTGGCCCAGTCGACTGATATGTGACTCATGTTTACCACTAACTAAGCAAGTTATCTCCTAGAATCATTAAAGTTTAATATACAGTATTAGTTTAAATCACTAATAAATGAACTATTTGTTAAATAATACTCATAATAAATCTCAATAAAGTTGTGATATATGTAAAGAATAACAATATTATAAAGAGAACAAATGGTGTCAATGTGTGATAAATACTGTAAAAATGAACTAGATAACTTGATTACAACAATAATTGTAATGAACATGCATGACAATCATTTTATAATATACTTGAAGTAAACTAAGCCTCAACAAATTATTATTTCGTGGCTTGAAACTGGTTGATAATATTCCGCAATAGTGGTCAAGATTATTTCTATGTAAGTCACCAAACAACCATTCAACCAAGAATAAGTCATTGTGCTTCTTAAGTCATCCATCATATAATTACGTATTAATCTTTTTGGTAAATTTAGTTTTACTTTATTAAATTTAATTTTGATAGATCTTGGTATATTACTTCGCCTAATATATATGTTATTTAAAAATACATTCTGAATAATAATTTTCTTTAAATTTTTTAACCAAGAAGCATCCAACTCCATCTTTTGCCAACGATAATGTTAAAAGATGGTGATGCCAGATTATTATTTAATTATCATTATTACAACCTAAAAGATGAAATAAAAATAAATATAATCAATACAAAGTTATATTGTTCCGGCTTCAATATTTATGTGTCCTAAAAGTAAGAATAAAAAATATAATTAACAATAACCACAAACTAAAGTGAATAAAAGATAGAAAATGTAAATAGAAAATAATTGAAAGTAAATAATCTTAACATTTAAATGAGAATTCAAAATTAATTACATCAAGTCATTAAAAGTGAATTTAAAGATTAAAAAATCAAAGTTAACAAATCGAATAAAACTCCAAAAATATTACACAACAAGTCAATAAGGATGATTATACATAAGAAATAATTATTATATGTGAATTACTTTTTACTTAAATTATTTTGGAATTGTTCATAAATTGTTTGAGGGAGATGGGCGGGATTGAAAAAGGATGTTCGGATTGATAGAGCAATTGAATTGGAAAAGACGCTTTGCTATTTTTACCTTTCACATTTTATGAACCATGGAGTTAAAGTAGATAATAAGTGAGTAGATGTAGCCATATTGGTTAGGAGAAGAAAATAAGGTTAAGAGGAGTGAAGGAATCAAAGTGAAAAAAAGAGACACTCCACAGTATCGAACACATACTAAGCCAACTTGTTTTTTTGGAAGAGTATTCATGTGAATACCCTAGTATATATGTAGGTCCGCCCCTGTGCAGGGGTGATGAGCTGTTCTCTCACTGTTGATGGTGTGCCTATTGACTCATGTCTCACTAGGTCAATATATTTCATTGTAAGAATATAGAATACAATCATCATTTAACACTATAGAATATGTCGTACTATTATAATTGATTATAATCCAATGTAACACGTTTTTATTGAATTAGATGATTTGAATTTTAGTTTAATTATTTCATCGTGAAGAAATTAGAGAGTTCAAGTTCTAAAGTAGCGCGAGTGGCCATCGAAAAAAATTTTCTTGTTAAAGAATAGAAATCTAATTTTTTTTCTTTCTATTTCACGGTTTGTTTAGTATTCAAATGTATACTATTAGTACAATTTATTTGTTTCATACCCAAAAGAATCAATATTTCTTTGTGTTTTGTACTCTTTCTAATACACTCATCCAATTTCTATGGTTGAATCCTAATTCTGTGCAATTATTTTTGCTAATTAATACGCAGTGTATAACATATCAATTTTTGTTAGTGTTGAACTCTGTAACGTCAATTTGGTGCAAAAATTAATCGTTAAAATAAATTGTAAAGATAAATCGTGATAAATTTGAGTTCATTTTGAATTTAAACCGATTAAAACGTATTATAATCGATTATACATGATCATAATAGTCATTTCAACCCTAAAAACTTGTCTAATACTATTAATTTTTCATTAAGGGTAATTTAGTCAGTTCACCTTAAAACTTTGGTACTTTCTTAATAAAAAAAGTTTTGTCCATTCATACAAATATTAGACCAAAACAGTGGTACTTTCATAATTTTATCATACTCCCTTTATCTACTTTTGTTTGGCATCATAACACATTATTTTTTGTTCAAAAATACTTGTCGTTTTATCGTTGAAAATTATATCTTTATTGTTAAGAGTCTATGGGGTTCCACTAGGGCTGTTATTGGTCCAGGAAAATCGAGATCCGCCCGGTACCCGGTCCGAAATTCCCTGTCCGTTTATCCACCCGGCAAGATAACTGTCCGGGAACAAGTAAAAAAAAACCGATACCCGATAAGTTATCCGATAAAGTAACCGATAGAGTATCTGATGACAAATCATATGTTAACTTTTAGATGTTATATTGTTTATTTTAATTTTCTTTTAAGGATTTTTGTATTGAATTTATTTTTTTGTCGGACATACTTGGAACCGGTCCGGACCAGTATCCACCCGATAAGTTATCGAATAGGTAGCAATCGAAAAAATATACTCATAATAAATCTCAATAAAGTTGTGATATATGTAAAGAATAACAATATTATAAAGAGAACAAATGGTGTAAATGTGTGATAAATACTGTAAAAGTGAACTAGATAACTTGATTACAACAATAATTGTAATGAACATTCATGACAATCATTTTATAGGCTTAATTTCATCTGGGCCCCTGAACTAACTTTTTTTTCCCATCCAGGTCCCTGATCACCTTTTTTTCCCAAATAGGCCCCTGTGGCAAAAAATTGGCCCCTGAACTTTTTCCTTTTTTAATTTCTCTGATTTTAAATATTAAATAGAGGGCAAATTAGTCTAACCACATCTAAAACTAACTCAACCCAAATATAAACTAACCCAACCGCAAATATTTAACCAACCTAATGAAAAATATCATCTTCAACCTTTCATCCCACCCCCTCCCCCACACCCACCCCTTTCTTTCATCATTGCCATCATCTTCGTTCACCACCACCACCACTAATATTATCGCCCGATCTGCTCAATTCATCACCAAACTATCAACTCTACCTCATTTACTCTGCAATAAATGAGTTATGTGGGCGGCGGGGGGGGGGGCTGTTGTTCCTTCTTGCAGGCGGCGGCGGCGGTCGTTCCTTGTTGCAGGGTGTGGCTGTCGTTCCTTGTTGCATGGTGTGGCTGTCGTTCCTTGTTGCAGGTGGGGCGGGGGCGTTGTCGTCCTTGTTGCTGGTTGGGTGGAGTGGGGGGAGGGGGGTTGTCGACTTTGTTGCAGGTGGGGAGGGGGCTGTGCTGCTGTTCTGTGGGGTGGGGGCGGGGGGGAGGGTTGAGGGGCGGGTGCTAACAGATCTGTGGGGGCGGGGGGAGGGGGGAGGGGCGGGTGCTATCAGATCTGTGGGGGGGGGGGGGGTGGGGGCGGGTGCTAACAGATCTGTGGGGGGTGGGGGGGGCGGGTGCTAACAGATCTGTGAGGGGGGGGGGTTCGGTTTTGTTGTGAATTTTTAATTTTATAATAATATTTATTTAAAAAAAATTAAATATTTATGTTAATTTTAAAAAATTGAAGTTTTTGAAATGGCACCTGAACTATTTTGTAAATTTTCCTTAATAAAGGTTATACTTTTCAATATGACTAATTTGCCCTTGGGTTAATAAATTTTAAAAAGTCGAAAATTTAAAAAGTGTGAAAAGAAAAGGTTCAGGGGCCAATTTTTTACCACAGGGGCCTACTTGGAAAAAAAAAAGGTGATCAGGGGCCTAGATGGGAAAAAAAAGTTAGTTCAGGGGCCCAGATGAAATTAAGCCCATTTTATAATATCTTTTAAGTAAACTAAGCCTCAACAAATCATTACCAAAAACCTTCAAGTAGGGGTGGACTCCATAGTGTTCACAGACACAGTGGTTCATTTGAACTCAGAGGCGGATCTAGGATATTTCATATGGTGGTTCAAAATATGAACTAAATTTAGCGTTTTTTGTATTATTAACAACATATTTTACCATATATTATCTATAATGGGACAAAAAATATTTTTAAATTGAATAAATATTAATTGAAATTTGTTATTCTATAGCTTAGTAAAATACTGATTCTATCATAATAAACTATCCAAATTTAAAAAAAGATTTACTAACTTGTTTGTTAATTAATATATTAAAATCTGAATCAAAATTAAACTTTATATCGATAAATTAATCATAAAAATAAAATGATAGTCTTTAAATATTATATTTTAAAGTTCATTTGGATGTACTTTTAATTCCTTTCAATATGTACTACATATTTGTTATTTAATTATTGAAAAAAAGTTAACTATTAGAAAGAGTGAACATGTCAAAAATTAAAAAAAGCTTACTTAATTACTTAAGACTACATATCCAGCCCAATATTGGGTCGTTTATGGATCAAGTTTGGGCCACTTTTCGGCCAATTTTAGACAAATTGATGGGCTTTTATAAATACGATGTTCAATATTGGGCCAATTTTTTTGATAGATTTTTTACATTAAATACTGGGATCCTATTTTGGCCTTCCAATGATTGTTCTTTTGAACTAAATTTACAACATTAACAGTATTCACCTCTAAATCAGAATTAATAATAATGAATCAATAATAATAGAGTTTAGAGTTAATCGAATAGTCTAGTGGAAAAGGCTTTTGGTAGTGACCAAAAGGTCCTGGGTTCGAAACTCACATCTAACGCTAATTTACAAAAAAAAAAAAATTGAGTTTAAACATATAAAATATAAAAAAAATACAATTAGTAATAGTATCCATTATCCAAAGTCCAAATACACATTATAGTCCATACATAATAAAGTCCAAATACACACTCGATATATAACCTCCTTTATTTTTCCTCTGCAACAATTGAAACCATTCACAATCGGATCAGATCGGTTTTTATCCGGCGATTATTTTGTGTAAGACCGATCCGATCGGATCGGTTTTTTCATTCCAAATAACAGAGACCGATCCGATCGGTTTTAAAATCGAAAAAAAATCGCCGGTTCTGATCAGTTCGGTTAAAAGTCCACATCCATTCACAACCGTAGTGGGAACTATATAATTCTTTCTAAATACTCCACTTGAACTAAGAACGTCATCGTTAGTGGATACCACATTTTTCCATATAACATGAATGCACGTTAATAAGGTTTGATGACTTCTAATAGACCTGGCTTATCATTATAAGGATAAGTTCACTCATCACTTGATTCTGCAAATTAAGAAACCATGTTTTTCCTCAATCAGAAGTTGGCTTGTCTGATTCTTTTTTCACTTGCATTGCAATTATTATTATCAGCCTCTTTAACAAATGCAGATACAAGCTTTTACATGGCCAAGCCAGGTTGTCCAACGCAATGCGGCAACCTAGCTATTCCTTACCCATTTGGAATAGGAAGCGATTGCGCCTATAATGCTTCTTTCAACATAATCTGTAATCATATATTTTCCCCCCCGAGAGCTTTCCTATCGAGTGGTCAAATTACGCAAGCCCAGGTTGGTCAACTTGATTTGGAGGTGATCGATATATCAGAGAAGCAAGTGAGCATAAAACCACCCATGATCTCTTCATCATGCAATTATAATGTCAGCGCAAACGAACCTGGAGTATATGTGGAAGTAAAACTGGACTTTTCTTCATCTCCGTTCACGATATCCACATCAAATGTGTTAACGCTCATTGGTTGCGAGGACATGTTGTTTTCTCCAATTGCCTTCGGACTATGTACATCGGATTGTCAGACAGTAGGCGATGTTAAACAAGGCTGCTCTGCATATCAAGGCAATGGATGTTGCCAGACCCACATTCCTGGAGGAATGAAGGTGATGACCCCCAGCCCTATCCAAGTTAATGGTCATGCAGATGTTTATTCATTCAATCCTTGTTCTTACGCCTTCGTTGGGGAAATCAGCAACTTCACGTTTCAGGGCATATCTGATCTCTCGGACCCAACATTTGTCAATAGAACTTTGGATACAACTTCAATCGTATTAGACTGGCATATTGGGGATCAAAGTTGTGGTAAACAAGTAAACACGAGTACTAGTGCTACTCAATCTGCGTGCACTAACAATAGCCATTGTGCTGCTTCGGATGGTGATGTTCAAGGATATAACTGTATTTGCAATAGTGGTTATTTAGGGAATCCTTACCTCTCCGTCGGATGCCAAGGTATTTTTAATTTGAAGATTTTTGTTGCGAATTAGCTAATAGTAACCTAAATAGGTCACTCAAATATAAATCAATTTTCGCAGATGGCTCGATAGTCTAGTGTCACCTAACCTAAGCTTCCAGCCAAGAGGGACCCAAACCTTATTGAACACATTTTGACTCATATTTCGCTCTAAATGTCTATTAGTTAAGAATTTATGTATTCGTTATTTGTAATACCATTGTATCCATACTCTCATCGCTAATTTACAAAAAAAAGGTCAATAGTCAATACCATGTTTGTTGTCTCAACGTGCACTAATCAATCTTGATCTTGTGCAATGCAGACGTTGACGAGTGCCGTAACAATCCCTGCACTGACATTTGTTTGAACACAGAGGGAGATTACACATGCTCTTGCTTAGATGGATACTTTGGTGATGGGAGAAAAGATGGATCAGGTTGCTCCAAAAATCCGCCATCGCCTTCAAAATCTTCACTAGTTTTGAAGCTGTCTATTGGTAATTACTACTCCCTCCGTTTCTTTTTATTTGATTGTTTGGGGAAAAAGTACTTTATTAAGATATTATGAAAAATTCCATTGGGATTGTAAAAAAGTGTATTGGAATTGTAAAAAGGTGCATTTGAGTTGTAAAAAGGTGCATTGGAATTGTAAAAAGTTGCATTGAAATTGTAAACAATCAAGTATTTTGAAACAAAAAAAAAAGCTCTAAACAATCAAATAAAAAGAAACGGAGGGAGTATTACTTAGTAGCATATAATGTTCCTAGATGCGTAGTATCTTAGACGTAGAAGAATAGTTCAGTACTCCAACTAGGAATTATATAATGTAATCGGTCTATATCGTTAAACATAATATATACTTGGAACTCAAATATGGTTGCACGTCTAAGATGCTATACCCCTGAGAGATGTTATCAAAGTACTATCAAGCACCTAGCAATGCAATTACAAAAACGTTATATTTTGTTGCAGGTTTTGGAGTTGGTGCATTGGCTCTAGTTGCAGGGTTAACAATGTTGTGCTTCATCTTGAATAAAAGGAAACTTGTTCGACAAAGAGAGAAGTTCTTTAGTCAAAATGGTGGTTTGTTGTTAATGCAACGACTCTCCACATTAGATGAAAGTTCTGTTGTGTCAACAAAGATATTCACCACTAGCGACCTCAAAAGAGCAACCAGCAACTTTGACAATGCTGGCATTCTAGGAAAAGGAGGTAGTGGAATTGTATATAAAGGGATTCTACAAGATAAGCGAGTGGTTGCGATAAAGAGGTCAAGATTTATTGACAAAATTCAAATAGAGGACTTTATCAATGAGGTGTTTATTTTGACTCAAGTTAATCATAGGAATGTGGTTAAACTTTTAGGGTGTTGTTTAGAGACTGAACTTCCCTTGCTTGTGTATGAGTATGTTCCAAAAGGCACACTCTCTTACCACGTCGAAAATAGTAAAGAGGAGGCATGGTTCTCATGGGACAACCGACTAAGGATAGCAATCGAGACAGCCAGTGCCCTTAGTTATCTACACTCTGCGGTCTCTACACCAATCATACATAGAGATGTCAAATCTACCAATATTTTATTAGATGATAGTTATATTGCTAAGGTTTCGGATTTTGGAGCGTCAAGGTTATTGTCGTTGGATCAAACAAAAGTGAACACTTTAGTTCAAGGGACTTTAGGATATTTAGACCCTGATTACTTTAAGACGGGTGATTTAACAGAAAAAAGTGATGTTTACAGCTTCGGAGTGGTTCTTGCAGAGCTCATAACTGGAAAAAGGCCTCTTCTGGACCAAGTGGGAGATAAAACTTTAGCCAAATTGATTACTGAAGCAGTGGGGAACTTTTTTTTGTTCGAGATTGTTGACATGCGGGTTCGGAGGGAGAGTAGCTTTGAACAAATAGAGGAGTTTGGAAATCTGATAGTCCAATGCCTAAATCAAGAAGGGAAAGAAAGACCTACCATGAGAGAAGTTGTAACAAGATTGGAGCAGATAAGAGGTTTAACCAAAAACATTCTACAAGCCCGTCAAGATTATAATGCAACAGATACAATGAAAGATCAATCTGATCTTTACGCACCAGAGTAGTCGGTCTTAGCAGCCGCAAAGTATATATTTGCGTACAAAGACGCCAATTATACATTGAGGATTTTATTTGAACCATTTCAATCTTGAAGTATTTGTTCTCTACGGGCTACGCATTACTCCCCAATGAAGAGAGAATTGTTTTCCTAAACTTCTTTATTTGGTAAAGTTCCATTGTTGAGTTTCAGGCTTATAGCCATTATGAGGTGTATGCCTTCCATTGTTGAATAAATGAAAGACAATGTTTTCAGTTTTTAGAAGTAAGAATTTATTTTTCAAATTTAACGGGAATCGACTGCTCCCCGACATCCCTCACTCCTCTGTTCCTTCAGTACAGATAAAGCCTACGGACAATGAGGGACGGACGCAAGGTACTATGTGAATTCACATGAATACCTTACATAAAAAAACAAATAAAGTCTTTGTCTATTTTATATGATGTCTGTAGTTCATATTTTATTGCAAATATTTTTCTTCTTACTTTTTTATTTACTATATTCAAGTTTTTAAATGATGAAATTGAAAGATTGTATCAAGCAAAATCAAATATTTAAGTGTCAGTGAAGGTACAAGCCAGCTTTGCACAGTGTACAACTCGATGAAGCATGCGAAATATTAAAGTGCCACTCACAGGGTTCGATCTCCGAGTTTCAGTTATTAAAGGCACGTGACCAATCAGAACATGCCACACGACTAGCCGTTAGGAAATTCAGTTAGCAAGTTAGTTGGCATACAGTTAGGGTTCTTGGAACCAAAATTAGGCAAATCTTATCCGATTAATTATATGTTGATTCCTTATATATAGAGCTAAATCACATCATTGTAATCATCGATTAATAAAGAATTGTTCCCGATATTCTTGCATTAGAGTTTAATTTCTTATTTGTTCAAGTCGACTTATTTTTCAATTTTCTTGTTCTTTTAAACTTAATTTGGATTCTGCAATCTATTCTTGAATTCTTAGATGGTATCAGAGCTATAGGGTAATTGTTCTTGATTCAGGATGGCAAATGAAGAAGAGATTGAATACAAGCCTAACAATCCCCTCTTCCTCCATAGCTCAGATCACTCGAGCTTGGTGTTGGTCAATTATCTGCTCACAGAGCATAACTATCAGACCTGGAGTAGGTCAATGATCACAGCATTAAAGGCAAGGAACAAACTAGTGTTCACTAATGGGGTGTTCCAGAAGCCAAGCAGTTGGCATCCAGATTTCAATCAATGGGATAGGGTGAATGCTACCCTTCTTTCTTGATTGTTGAATGTCATGGGTAAAGAGCTTGCTAGGAGTTTCTCATATGCCACTGAAGCAGATCAGCTATGGCAAGAGTTGAAAGAATAATTTGGGGGTTGTGCTGGTTCTAGGACTTTTTAGTTAAGGAAAGAAATTTACATAACAAAGCAAGAAAATGATTCTGTTGTGGTATACTATAACAGACAAAAGGCTTTATAGGAGGAGCTAGTGTGTTTGAGGCCCATGTTAAAGTTTGGTGATTATGAGGAAGAGAAGATGATGCTCTTTTTTTTTTTTTTTTTTTTTTTTTTTTACTAAAAGGAAGCTTTATTGAAAGAAAGGAAGAGTACAAGAATACACACTACTCACTACAAAGTATAGACAGACTAAAACCCCATTCTAAGCAAATTCTCCAATTAGTTCTATTCCTCCTAATATTGCTCCACCCATTAACACTGCTGCGGATTGCTTGGAAACATTTTGCAACAACCAAATTGACTTCCAGCTGAACCTGCTCAAAAACACATTTGTTTCGAGCCATCCAGAGATGATAAACAGCTGTAGATACACAGAGTCTCCTTAGCCTGCTTTGGAAAGACTTCCCAACACCTTTATCAATAATCCATTTCCTCTCATCCTCCCACTTAGTGGGAGTGTGATACTCATGCAGATAAAGAAGTAGTTTCCTCCATACAATTGCAGAGAAACTACACTCAAAGAACAAATGCTGGACTGATTCTTGAGCACTCTGACAAAACACACAGTTCTCATCAGCCACCATTCCCCACTGATACAACCTGTCTTTAGTAGCCATTCTATTTTGACAAGCAAGCCACAGTACAAATCCAAATCTAGGCACTTGGCCTTTGTACCATACAATTTTCCACCATTCCACTTGAGCTGCCTGACTCCTGAGACAGTTCCACACATTAGTAGTTTTATGAATATTAGATCCAAACCAACTCATTCTGTCATTTAAACCCCCTTGCAAAATGGGAAAATGTGCAATAAAGTTTTGCCCTCCACTACTGAGTCTTCTACCTCTAATTCCTTGCAGTTTGAGATTAGCAGTAGCAATGGTGTCCTTTTGATCAAGCCCCATTCTTCTAATACTTCTGGCTGAGAGAAAACTGGCTGGTGGTCCTTGATTATGCCAATTATCATGCAAACAATTTGTTGACTCACCACTCCTTACTTCCATTAGGACATGAGATCTAATAACATCCTTAAGATGCAATAGCTTATTCCAGGCCCAAGAGTGACTGCTTTTAACTTTGATCCCCCAAATGCACTGCCCTTTAATCCTATATGTATGAATCCACTTGATCCATAAGGCATCCTTGCCACTACATAAATTCCAAAGATGCTTAGCCATACAAGATTGATTCCACACAGCAATATCTTTAATTCCAAATCCTCCCTCTTCTTTCTTGAGTGTAACTTTCTGCCAAGAAACTTTAGCCATATACCTGCCATTCTCTTTTCCACCCCACAAGAAAGACCTAATCATTGTGTTGATTTCTTTTATAGTCTGCTTAGGAATAAAGATACTTTGACACCAGTAGTTGTATACTCCAAAAACAACAGATTGGATAAGAACAAGCCTGCCTGCAAAGCTAAGCATTTTAGAGCCCCAACCAGTGATCTTTTTCCTGACCTTTTCCACCAGAACTTTGCAATTATTGACACTGATCTGTTTTGTTGTTAGAGGAAGTCCTAGATACTTAACTGGAAATTCAGCCAAAGGAATCCCAAGGAGTCTGCTAAACTGTTGAGCCTGCTCTTCATCAACACCAGCAAAATAACTTGAGCTTTTGCTCAAATTTGGTTTCAATCCAGCCATCCTTCCAAATCTAAGAAGTACATCCTTAATAATCTGCATAGACTTGCTAGTAGCTGCTGCTAATACAAATAAGTCATCTGCAAAGCTGACATTGACAATTTGTAATTCCCTGCATCTCACATGATATTCAAATCCTTCTTCTTTAACTAGCATTTTTGTGAAGCATTCCATAGCAAGTATAAACAAGTAGGGAGAAATGGGATCTCCTTGCCTGAGACCTCTTGAGCTACTAAAATACCCCTGAAGACTTCCATTCAGTGCAATTGAAAACCAAGTATTGCTCACACAATTTTTTATCCACAGAATGAACCTGGTTGGATACCCCATTCTGACCATTACTGCCCAGAGAAACTCCCATGACACAGAGTCATAAGCCTTCATAATGTCAATATTAAGAGCACATCTAGGGACCCCTCCTTTCCTTTGATAGTTGCATACCATCTCTTGCATCAGAAGAATTCCATCTGATATATTCCTACCAGGAACATATGCAGTTTGTTGTAATCCAACTACTGCATCAAGTGTTTTCTTGAATCTATTGGCTAATAGAGTTGTAATGCATTTGTATAATGTATTACAACATGATATGGGCCTAAACTCCTTCATTGATTGAGGGGAGGACACCTTTGGAATCAAAGCAAGAATAGTGCTGTTCATAAACTTGGGCATGTACCCTGTTACAAAGAATTCTTGAATAGCCTTGATGATGGTGCCTTTCACAATCTGCCAAGAACCTTTGTAAAATTCTGCAGTATAACCATCTGGACCAGGAGCCTTTCTACTTTTCTGATTCAGTACCACTGCCTCAATTTCTCTATCAGTAAATGCTTGAACAAGCATATCTTTATGATCATCAGATATGCTTTTCCAATGAAGTTTATTAAGCTCATCATCTATATTGGAAGCCTGATCAGGAGCAGTAAACAGGTCTCTATAAAAATCAATAGCAATTCTCTTAACCTGTTCATAATCATCAGTAAGTATCCCTTCTTTATTTTGAATAGCAGTCACTCTGTTTTTTGGCTTGATGCAATTTGGTTGTTCTATGAAAGAATGCAGTGCTAGCATCTCCTTCATTATACCACTGCACTCTAGATTTAGCTTGGAACAATTGGAATTCAGCTCTACTCATTCTCACATACTCTTGTTCAACATTTGCAGTCTCCAACAACACTTCAGAATCAATGCATCCCCCAAAAATCTTGCTCTTCAGACTCTCAAGCTTGATTTTCATCTCAGCAACTCTAGAACTAATATGAGAGAATTGTTCATGATTGAGTTCCTTTAATTTCTGTCTAAGGCATTTTTGCTTTTGATATAATACATCCATAGCACTTCCTTCATATTCTCTATTCCATACTTCCAGCACAATAGAGTTGTAATCTTTATGATTAATCCAGAATTGTTGAAACTTGAAGGGCCTAGGCTCATGAGGAATAGCATGATCCACCTGAATCTCAAGGGGACAATGATCTGATACTCCAGGATCACCTACAACTACACTACAATTTACAAACTGATCCATCCAACTGAAATTACACAACACTCTGTCAAGGACTCTCACCAATCCATTGCTTTGCCAGTTTCTACTCCAAGTGAAAGCATGACCAGAATGAGGATGCTCAACAAGATCCATATCATGATCTTGATGTCTGATCCATTGCCCAATCTGGCAAAAACATATGACTTTATAGCCAATGTAGAAAAACAAAGGAAGATTAGTAATGTGCGTTCTGGGAATTTTTTGGATATGTCTGCTATGCAAGTTGCTCCAAGAAATTTGGGACAGAGGTTTGAGGCACCAAGAATGCAAAACACACAGAATAACACAACAAGATTTCAGTCTAGTGGGATGTCCATTGGGAGGTTTCAAGGGGAAAAAGATAAATCTTTTATGAAGTGTGATCATTGTAAGAAAAAAGGGCATTTGAGGAGAGATTGTTTCAAACTGAAGGGGTTTCCAAATTGGTGGCCTGGTTTGAAGGATCAGAAGCCTAGGGAAAGGGTTAACTGCTCTCAAGATTTCTATACTCCTATGGAGGAATCAGGAACATGCCAGTTAAGCAACAAGAATGTGATGGCCTTGATTCAGCAAGAGGTTAACAGGGTAGTAAAGGGAAAGGACATTGCTCTCCAGTCTGACACTCACATGGCAGAATGTGCTCATTTTGCAAATTAAGTAATGATTGAAGGGGATGATCATTTCTCAAGTAATATCTATCCATAATCTAAGATACATAATAACCTATTACTGAGTCAATGGATCATTGACAGCGGGGCTACTACTCACATGTATAACAATCGGGATTTGTTTAAAGACTGTCAGCATTTGGAAACAAGTGTTGATATAAGATTACCTGACAATTCAATAAAGAAAGTGTATATTAAAGGGACTGTTCGAATCACTGATTGTATAACTTTGAAGGATTGTTTATATGTGTCTTCATTCAAATTCAATTTGCTTTCAGTACATAAAGCATGTGCAACCTCTAATATCCATTTTGAATTCAGTACTGACAAGGTTGTTTTGCAGGACTCTAGTATCAAGAAGCATTTGGCAGTAGCTTGGGCCAGGAGGGGTCTTTATTTCCAGCAAGAAGAGAATCTATCTATTTCTAATCCAATAAGTGCTAAGCATAGTAGTTCCACCAATATGGCTGATTGTCATAGTATAGTTAGTGATAATGAAGTAGCTCTTTGGCAAATGCTAGAATAGGACATGCTCCTATAGAACTTCTGAAAAGATTGTTAAATCCTGATATACTGAATAGTTTGAATACTTGTTTTGTATGTCCCCTTGCTAAAGAGCAGAGGCTAATGTTCAATAAAAGAGCTGTTTCTGCAAAGAAAGTGTTTGATCTATTGCATCTTGATATATGGGGTCCATAAAAGTAAATGCTAGGCAGAATGCACATTACTTCTTGACCATTGTGGATGATCACAATAGCTTTACTTGGACTATATTAATCACCTCTAAACATCAAGTAATTGGCATATTCAGTAACTTCTTGAAAATGATAAAGAGACAGTATGATGGCTTGGTTAAGAGAATTATGGCGGATCATGGCAGTGAATTTCTTAGTTCTGAATTTCAGTTTTTATTGTCAGATCAAGGCATTCTGCATAACAAAACTTGTGTGTACACTCCCCAACAGAATGGGGTAGTAGAAAGAAAGCATCAACACTTATTACAAGTAGCAAGAGCATTGATGATACAATCTCATCTGCCTGAAAAATTTTGGGGAGATGTAGTCTTAACAGCCACTTACTTGATCAACAGGATGCCCACTTCTATCTTAAACTGGAAATTTCCTTATGAGCTTTTGCATCAATTTACACCTGATATTACATCTTAAAGTTTTTGGATGCCTATGCTATGCTACTAACACATTCCCTCACAAATCAAAGTTTGATCACAGAGCTTTTACCTACATTTTTATTGGTTATCCTAGTGATCATAAAGGCTATAAGTTATTTAGGTTGCATGATCATGAAACTATCATCTCTAGGAATGTGAAATTTCATGAAAACTTATTTCCTTATGCTCCAAATTTTCCAGTTAACAGTTTAGTGCCTATAAATATAGTTGATCATAATGATCTAATTTCTGTTCCTCATCAAGATGTTGTCACTGACTTATCTGTTGATACACAGAAGGCATTGGACACAAGTAACAACACTGGAAGAATTAGGCAACCATCTAGCTGGTTGAAGGATTATTTAGTAGCACAGTGTATGTAGCAGAAGGAGGGAGATCATTCAATGACAGTACCTTATGATGAGTTTTTAGCTAATATAACTGTAGGAAAAGAGCCTGTAATTTATAGACAAGCTCAAGGGAAACTAGAATGGGAGGTTACTATGACAAAGGAAATATAGGCTTTAGAGCTTAATCACACATGGGAGCTTGTACAACTGCCTTTAGGACATAAGCCTATAGATTGTAAGTGGGTCTACAAAGTCTAAGGAAGCCTGATGGTAGTATAGACAAGTTTAAAGCCAGATTAGTGGCAAAAGGTTACAATCAAGTTGAAGGTCAGGATTATTTTGACAGTTTCTCTCCTGTGGAAAAATCAGTTACTGTGAGACTTATCTTAGTTTTGGCTGCTCAAAATCAGTGGTGTTTGCATCAAATGGACATCAATAATGCATTTTTGCATGGTTACTTAGATGAAGAGATATATATGGCATTGCCTGATGGTTATAAACCAGATTGAAGGGAACTAAAGTTTTGTAAATTAACAAGGTCTCTTTATGGCTTGAAACAACCATCCAAACAGTGGAATCTTGAGTTCACAGCCAAGATTATTCAGTATGGATTTGTACAATCATATCATGATACTTGTTTGTTCACATATCAGTCAAAGAGTGTATATGATACTGATAGTCTATGTTGATGACATATTGATCACTGGGACATCAGATTCAGCTGTTATATTAGTTAAACAATTCCTACACAATCAGTTTACAATCAAAGACTTAGGACAGGCCAAGTATTTCCTTGGAATTGAGATTCAAAGGTCTATAAAAGGAATGTTATTGACACAATAAAAGTACATTAAAGACATCATCTCAGATTTGAAGATGGAGAATGCAACAGCAGTGGCCACTCCCTTACCACATGATTGGCATGCACATGATCAGGATTCACCTCTATTAGAGGATCCTTCTGTTTATAGAAGACTGGTTGGTAGATTGTTATATCTTAACTTTACCAGACCAGATCTTACCTTCAGTGTGCATCATTTGAGCCAGTTTATGCAGCACCCCACTCAACACCAATGAAAAGCTGCTCAGCATGTGGTCAAGTACTTAGTTCACACCAAGTCTCATGGTTTGTTCTATCTAGTGAACAATGACTTCACTGTATCTGCCTATTATGATAGTGACTGGGCCAAATGCCCCATCACAAGGAGGTCAACTATAGGATACTGTATATTTTTAGGCAAGACTTTAGTCTCTTGGAAGTCCAAGAAACAACCAACTGTGGCTAGATCTTCATCAGAGGCAGAATACAGGAGTGCTGCTGCTGCTACTTGTGAATTGAAATGGTTGTCCTATGTACTTAGAGATTTGGCTCGCATTGTGCATCTGCCAATTACAATATTCTGTGATAACAAATCTGCAATCAATATGATTGAGAACCCTGTCTTCCATGAGAGGACAAAGCACATAGAGCTGGATATTCATTTCATAAGAGATCATTACAAACAAGGTTTCATTTGTCCTAAGTTTGTTGGCACATAAGAGCAGTTAGCTGACATGATGACAAAGGTTGTGCGGCACAACTTGTGCCTGCCCCCCTCATGAAAGATTTTTGTCCAAGATGAGCTTCATCACAGCTCCATCTTGAGGGGGGGTGAAAGATTGTATCAACCAAAATCAAATATTTAAGTGTCAGTGAAGGTACAAGCCAGCTTTGCACAGTGTACAACTCGATGAAGCATGCGAAATATTAAAGTGTCACACACAGGGTTCGATCTCCGAGTTTCAGTTATTAAAGGCACGTGACCAATCAGAACATGCCACGCGACTAGCCGTTAGGAAATTCAGTTAGCAAGTTAGTTGGCATACAGTTAGGGTTCTTGGAACCAAAATTAGGCAAATTTTATCCTAATAATTATATGTTGATTCCTTATATATAGAGCTAAATCACATCATTGTAATCATCGATTAATAAAGAATTGTTCCCGATATTCTTGCATTAGAGTTTAATTTCTTATTTCTTCAAGTCGACTTATTTTTCAATTTTCTTGTTCTTCTAAACTTCATTTGGATTCTGCAATCCATTCTTGAATTCTTAGAGAAATGAATACCGTATGTTAAAATCCTAGGTCAGTTCGTACATTTGAGTTACTACAAACATATGAGATAAGACATGAGATCTTTTAAGAAGATGTTTATTTTATTGGTTTAGTAAGTAGTAACCAGCATAAAAATGTTACCACCATCAAATCAATAATGACTTGCACAATTTTGAGGATCAAAACAGTTAATCCGAACATGTCATTTGTTCTGTAGACCGTTTGTAATCTACAAAACAAATGACATGTTCCTTCAGATCGGTAATTTGATTGATAAGGAATTTGTGCTTTATTTTTGGTCAAAATGTGTTTATATTAGTTAACTTACTTGGTATTGCTTTAAGTTTACGTTATAGACTCTTTGTCCGACTCACTATTGAATAACGATTCCTTTATTTTAGAATAGTTTATATGAGAAAGTGTGATTCCCTTACAAATTGCTCGATTATTTGGTTAGATAATCGCAGGGGAATAGGTTTATAGTTCCAACTCTGGATCATTACCTACAATCAAATATGTTTTTTTCGATTCGTTTCAATGCAGTTGGATTTTTGGATCGAACTGATTTCTTTCAAAACCGGTTTGATTCTGCTATTGAACGGCCCATGCTTGAAAAATAGCTGCATTTACTTCGTCAGTTATGACGATTGATAATATGGTCATTTGCACTTTAGTCAATGTAAATGAATGGATAGTGGTTTGCACTTGTGTCCTTGAATAGATGGAGTTGTTTAGGGACCTTGCACTTGTTACTATTCAGAGAGATCAAATACGTAAGGGATTAAGGTATAACCAACCTATATCATCTGGGACCAAATCCACAATTAACTCGATCAAATTCAAAACGTAAGCAACAAATTACAGTTTTCACAAAAGTTTTCCAGCTTCAGCCTACGGCCACTGAATTAAACATCATTGTAGAAGTTTTTCACTCAAAAATGGTAATGCCATGATCTAGAAAATCTTCGGAAAAATCTATTGAGTTGAGTAAAGGTCTGATTGTTCCTCCATCGAGTCTGCGTCCCTTGTATGATTCCCCTGAAGAAGCCATGGACTCTTAGTTAGCCTCCTTATCCGTTCCAATTCTGTCATCACTTCTCTCATTTTAGGTCTTTCTTTCCCTTCTTCATTTAGGCATTTGGCAATCAGATTGGCAAGCTCTTCCCATTGTTGAAAAGTACCCTCCCTTCTTACTCGGCGATCAATAACCTGGAACAAACTATTTTCCATCATTGATCGAATCAATAGTTTAGCTAAAGTATCTCCCTCTTGGTCTAAAAAAGGCTTCTTTCCTGTTAACAGTTCTGCAAGAACGACACCAAAACTATAAACATCACTTTTTTCTGTCAAGTCTCCTGTTCGAAAATATTCTGGGTCCAAATAACCTAAAGTGCCTTGCACTAATGTATTAACTCGTGTTTGATCCAATGGAACTAATCTTGAAGCCCCAAAATCAGATATCTTTGCAATATTATAATCGTCTAGTAATATATTAGCAGATTTGACATCTCTATGAATGATAGGTGTAGAAACAGCAGAGTGTAGATAACTAAGTGCACTCGCAGCCTCAATTCCAATCCTCAGGCGACCATCCCATGAAAACCATGGTTCCTCTTTACTATGTTCAATGTGGTAGCAAAGTGTGCCTTTCACGACAAACTCGTATACCAGTAGGGGAACTTCTGTCTCCAAACAACAGCCCAAGAGTTTGACCACATTTCTGTGATTAATTTGAGATAGAATAAACACTTCATTTATGAAGTCTTCAACTTGGATCTGGTCTAAAAATCTGGACTTCTTTATTGCAACCACATGGTTGTTCTTCAAAACCCCTTTATATACTATCCCACTGCCTCCTTGGCCTAGAATGCAGCTATCGTCGAAGTTTTTAGTTGCTTTTTTGAGCTCGCTAGCAGTAAATATCTTAGTCGGCACAACTTCATCCTGTGACGTAGAGAGTCGTTGCCTCAACAACAAACCACCATTCTGTTTGAAAAACCTTTCTCTTTGTTGACTTAGTTTCCTATGGTTGATAGTGATGTATGCTAAAGTTAAGCAACCTAACATAGTCATCAAACCTCCAACTCCCAAACCTGCAATGGATATGCATGATAGTTGAACTTGAATAATATAACAATCAAGGCAACTTTTTGGAGGCTAATTGGGTAGATTTAATCTAACATTAAAAAATCACTAAGCAATAAAGTCACGATAAGTTTGGCATTTTAACACCTTTCTCACTTTAGAATGTAACTCATATCACTCCCGGGCTGGCCTTCACGGGTGCCAGGTGGGGCAACTACCAGGGCCCAGGAGTTTGAGGGCTCTCAAAATTGAAAAATGTATATATACACTAATATATATGCACATAAGTTTTTCAAGAAAAATCAATGTCTAGTAGAAACCCTGTGCAAGTTTTTAGTTGAGGTCTAGAGTTCAAGTCAAAATAGCGAACATAATTGTAGATTCCACATTTTGATTTGAGCTCTAGACCACGATCACCACAACCTTCCTTCACAATCATGATACATTACCACCATTAGCATCGCCACATCCACTATCATACAATCACCACAACAACCACATAATCCCACCACCAATACAACTGCAACTAATACAACCTATTCCCACAACAAGTAAATCACGACCCACCCGCTGAACCTATGAAAAGTTGCTTCCCCCCCCCCTCCAAAGTTGCGTTATCCTTCCAAATTTATCTCATTTTCACCCCTCATCTTTATTAAAATTTATATACAGTTACGCATTAATAATAAACACTAAAACGATAAATTTAATCTACCTATATATAAACGACAAACGGCTGGATGATCACCTATCTTTGGGCCAGAGACCAAGTTGATCATCCTACTTTCAAAAGGTCTAGTGATCACCTAACTTCTTAAATCGTTCTCATTCTCATTCAACACATTAGTCAATCATAATATTAATTATTGATTAGTTACATCATGTGGTCATGAATCAGGGGCAATTTAGTAATTTCACATACCAATTTTCTGGGAAAAAATTAATCCCATTAAAAGAAACCCCAAATCCCCAATTCAACCCCTTGAAATTACTAAATTGCCCCTGATTGGTAATCACGTGATGTAATTAGTCGATAATTAAGATTATAATTAACCAATGTGGTGAATGGAAAGATTTACGAAGTTAGGTGATCAAGTGGGACCTTTTGAAAATTAGGTGATCAACCGAGTCCTTGCCCAAAGATATGTGACCATCCCGGCCGTTTGTCGATATATAAATGATCGATAAAGTATAGTCATCATTAATTAAGTGTAAAAGGTGAAGTTCGATGATGGTTGAAAACTTACCGAGGGATAACTTCAAGGATATTGGAGATTTAGAAGTCGGCTTCCGGGAGCAACCGGTCCCATCTTTTCTTCCATCGCCATAATATCCTTCTGGGCAAGAGCATAGGTAGCCTGGTTCGGTGTTCAAACAAGAGTAGGTGCATGGATTGTCATTGCACTCGTTGATGTCTGCATGCATAACAAATTACATATGTATTAAGATGTGTTGAAGCTACAGAAAACATAATACTTCATGGAAGCTCAAGTGGGATGGAGACATGGAGTCATCAATAGCATAAGTGGAATCGATGTGCAAACGGCCTCTAGTGTAATATGTGCAGAAATGATCCATAAATTAAATTATAACTTACTTTTGGGGCATTTTTATAACCTTGAAAAAAATATTTGAGACGGACAATAATATTTTAAACTTTATATCATCTTCCACACATTCCTCTAGGGGTGTGGAAGGGAACCGAAACCAAGCCGAACCGAACTGAAAATAAACAATCTTTTTTAAAACCGATCGAAACCAAACCTATTTAGGTTTCCGCCTTTGGGGCTTATGGGAGAACTGATAAACCGAACCGATGACTTTATATAGAAAAATTAAGCTTAGTAGAAGATAAATGGCGACAGGATTTGACATTGTTCATTATTGGTTTGATATAATGATAAATAAGTAAATATTAAGCTAATAATATATACATACATTTATATTTAAGAAGTGGTATCATGTGACGAATGTGTGTAAAATTTTGAAATTAGTTTTAAAGAGGAGCTCGTTAAACTTATTTAGAGTATATATAATTTTGGAACTTAATTATGAGTTACCGTTAATATAAAACAATACTAATCACATTTAGATTTGAGTTCAGAAATAATAATATTATCTAGAAACGAATAGACAAAAGGCATTCAAATTTTGGTAAAAAACATGAGGACCAGAACCGGCTCAGAATCGGAACCGACCTAGAACTGAGCGGAACTGATCCGATTTCGGTTCCATCTGCCTTAAAACCGACTAGGTCGGTTCAATTTTTTTTGTCCGAAATCAAAGTGAACTGAACCATGCACAAGCCTACCTTCCTCTCCTCCCCCTAATATTTGACTGGTTTGAAAGTTCGGGGCAAACTGACCGGGTTTAAAGTTCAGGGGCAAACTGTCGTAATTGTTGATTTGGTTACAAATAGTTGTTTGAAAATGCACTTTATTTGGTCCCTAATAGTTACATTGTTATAAATTAGTTCCCGAAAATGACTCATGTGTTGCGATATAGTCCTCAAAAGTAATAATAGTTGCACATTAGTCCCTATATTTTCGCTGACTATACTGCATCGTTTTTCACTTTTTGAAACTATATTGCAACACTTGTGCTATTTTATTTCCGGGATTAATCTATTTGTAGTATATATTGTACTATCTCGGACTAAATTCTAACTTTATTTCACTAGTTAGGACCAAATCTGCAATTGACTCTTTTCAGCGATAACTAACTAAAACCGAGCGGTATCATTTTGGCCAAACAAACCTATCTACTCCGTAAGAAAATTCCTGCAAACAGGCCATTACTAGCAAATATTGGCAGACAACATTTTAATGGAAGAGCAAGATAGAAGTACCATGACAACCGGGTTGAAGGTATGGATTCCCTTGAAAGCCATCGTTGCAAGCACATCGATACCCTGCAACTCCACTATTATTGAAGTCCACGCAACGGCTATTGCCAAGGCACACAGATTGAGCAGCTGCACTACAATTTTGATCACCAATATGCCAATCAAGCACCATAGGTATAGTGTCCAATATCCTCTTCCCAAATGTTGGGTCTTCAAAATCATTTACGCCACGAAATGTGAAATTACTTACATCCCCAATGAAGACGTAGGAACAAGGGTTGAATGAATAAACGTATCTGTGAGATTCATATGAGAATACCTGTGTTGACACTTCCGGCGTCCTAACAACGATAGAGTTTTGGCAACACCCATGGCCGGATGCGACAGAACAACTTGTTTCCACTTCGTCCACGCTTAAACAATTTGTTTCACAATTTCCCTCAATAATAAAGTCGTCGCAACCGATGAGCGTTACCTTATTCGCTGTCGGGGATAATGAAAAAGAAGGGGAAGTAGTAAAGTTAAAATAAATGAAATCATTGGTATTATTTGTCTGGTTACCAACGCTATCGTAACACGCCGTAGCGATCCTGGGGGTTTTAATGCGTATTTGAGTATCTGATATTTGGAGCACTTCTGGCGTAACTGAAATGTTAGGGTCGTTATAATCTACTTGTAGTGGAGTTGATAGGTAGGCTTTTGGATGCGAAAATGAATTATTACATATTATAACGAAAGAAGAGTCGAGGGAGCAATTTGGTCCGATACCAAATGGGTAAGGAATACTTAGGTTGCCACATTGTGTGGTACAACCAGGCTTCCCCAAGGTACTACCTACAAAGGCATACGTAAAAATACTGGTTGATAAAAAAGACAATAACAACAACAAGTGATAGACATGATTATGAAACGAAAACATCGTTTATTAGCGTACTCGATCTTAATAATTTCTCAAGTCTTGTGTGTCTCATACAAGACAACTTTGATAGCTCTTAAATGCTACTCAAAATGACGTGCTTGCACATAATGCAGTGTGGATAAACTAATAATAATAATAATAATTGCAACTATTACATTAAGAGTCATATATACTAAAATATATACGAGTCCAAAGGCGACGAGGCATTAACTACTTGAGTATATTAATTAGTCCTGTAACCAATTCAAAGCTTGTGTTTTCTTCAGCTTTAGTACGAGAAATTTTGAAGAATACCACTGTTGGAGGCCCCAATTAAATTTCTACCATGAAATCTTTTTTAATTGAAAAATTTAGTCAGTTCACCCATCTTTTGTGGTATTTTTCAATTAAAAAAAATTCATGGTAGAAATTTAATTGGGACCTCAAACGGTGATATTCTTCAAAATTTCTCGCTTTAGTACCAAAGGGCTAAACAGGGGGCGTTGACATGCTTTTGGGAGGTCCCGTACAAAATTGTAGCGGAAGTGTTAAAACCATTGCCAACTTCAAGACCACTAAGAATATTAAGTAGTGTTAGGAGTTTATAAGGTTCCATTCTAAAATCAATTGGTATAAAGGGAGTAAATTAGCTAAGATTTTATATATTGAGTCGAGAGGACACCGACTTTCAATGTGGGATGTGCATTTTCACACTCTAAATTCAATTGGCAATAGAAGAAGTAGTTTAAGATCTTATATGTTGATCTGGGAGAACACCGACTTCCGATGTGAGATACGCATCTTAACGAGTAGCCAAGTTGGCAACTTGTTCATTATATCAAATTGAAAAGCAATTAGCTTGACAACTTGATTGGCAAACTTCATGAATAAGTTAAAAGGGGAATTTCGGCAAATTGATATTTTTTTGTGTCTTTTTTAACTCGATTATGTGGGTTTTTAATACATTATACCATATATGTTGTAAATTTTTATCAATATCCAATTAGTTGCACAAAAAAGTAATTGTGTAAGAAGTATGAATTCGTACAAACTCGACAGTGTACAAACTACAAGTTAAATTAATGTGAATTTACCGAATTGACCTTTAGTATTTTAATATAAAAAATATAGTATCCAAGTCAGACTCGGTTATGGAGTTAACCAAATAACTATATTGATAAAGGCTCTTACTAATGACAAGAAGATCCTAATTCAAAACTCACCTCATGCTAATTTATCCAATGCAAAAAAAGTCAGACTTGGTTATGTAATTGTGGAGGTCTATTGGTTTGCTACCAGGGCGGACCTAGGGGTGTGGGTGTGGGTGTGGGTGGGGGGGGGGGGGGCATGGCCCGGCCCCCATGTCCATGCGTTTTAGTAGATATTATACGATTAGTGTAAAAAGAATAAGAGAACATTTTGCCCAGTTGGTTATGTGATTGTGAAATTTTACCTTCTGTTGTTTATTCTAAAATTTATCTGAAGCAAATAAAGAAGTTTAGGAAGAGAAATTTTGCAGAATAACATGATCAATACAACGTATCAGCAAAACAATTTTATTTGGAGATTATCACAAATTTTAGGCGAAATGACTAAACTATTCTTCAATAAATCTATTATAAATGCTTATCATTATACTCTCTCCAACTCACTCTCTCTTCCTCTCACTTTCTCTCTTCATCCCATTCTATCTCTTTCTCTCTTCTTCTCACTGCTTACTCCGCCGGAATCGTCATCTTCAATTTCTCCTTATCTTTTGTTTTTACTCCTTTAAAGTTGTTTTTTTACAAAAGTTTGAATCATTTTTAATTTAGTTGAGTTAAAATTCCGTATTTTGGATACAGTTGATTTAAAATCACGTTTTCAATTAGTTATATATTTGATGTGTATTGTCCTTTTGTTATTTAAAGGTTTTTTAACGAAAGTTTCAATCTTTTTCAATTTAGTAGAGTCAAAATCACGTTTTTCAATTTAGTTGAGTTAAAATCATGTTTTTAATTAATTTTATACTTTATATGTATTGTGTTTATGTTATTTGAAGGTTTTTGAACAAAAGTTTGAATATTTTCGACAAAAGTTTGAACCTTTTCTAAGATTTTTATGAATATGTGGGTAAATTTGCACTAAAACGTATAGATATATGTGTAAAGTTTGTCTTTTGGTACTTTAATTTTGTTTTTTGAACAAAATTTGAATCATTTTAAGTTAAACACAAGATTTTGAGTTTAAATAATGTTTAAACTATGAATTTATGTTTTATGTGTGTTACATGTATGCAATTTGAAGATTTGATGTTATTTTGTAATAAAAGTTGATATAGTCTCGTTTTTTGATAAGTATAACACTGTATATTTAAGTTTAATCGATTATTACACTGTATAATAAATTATAATCAAGTATAGAGTTTATAATATATGTACTTTATGAGTTAATTGAATAGCCTAGTGGAAAAGACTATTGCTAGTGACCAGAAGGTCCTGAGTTCGAAAGTTATCATTGCTAATTTACAAAAAAAAAACATATATATATATATGTAGTTTATGTGTAATTACAATTCATAAGTTGTTTAACATTAGAATATAATGTTGATATAGTTGAGTTTATTATTATACAAACTGCTATAATTGATTATAATCCAATTTAACACATATTGAATTAGATGATTTCAATTTTGGTTTAATTATTACAACCTGAAGAATTAAAAAGTTCATGTTCTAAAGTAGCGTGAATGGCCGTCGGAGAAAAAATTCATGTTGACGAATAGCAATTTAATTCTTTTTTATTTATTTTTTATTTTTCAAGGTTCAATTAGTCTTCAAATGTATTAATAAAAATTATTTGTTCCAAGCCCTAAAAGAATCAATATTTCTTTGTGTTTTGTACTAATTGTAATATATTAGTCCAATTTTTGTGGTTGTATCCAATTTGTGTCCGGTTCTTTATGTTAATCAATATGTAGTATATATCATATCAATTGTTGTTGGGTTGAACTATGTAACAACAGTTTGGTGGAAAAATAAATCACATAGATAAATCATGATAAATTTGAGTTTATTGTGAATTTAAATTGATTACAATGTATTATAATAGATTATAATAGTCACTTCAACCCAAAAAACTTGTCTACTGATATCAATTTTTATTAAGCATAAAATAGTCATTTTGCCTGAAATTTGTGATAATGTCCTAATAAAATAGTTTCAGTGTATTTTTGCTAATACCATGCATTGACCATGATATTCTTCAAAATTTATCGTTCAAGAGAACAAATAAAATTCTCTAACAACAACTACTTTGGTGAAATTCTCAATGGTTTACGATGAAATCCTCAATGGACTTGGAATATTCGTAGACAACAAATAATTCAAGATTGTAATGGTTCACGACGAAATCCTCAACGTATTTAATTTAGCGTACAAGCAAATATCAACACCTCTTGCATTATAATTTTGTTACAACTTCTCTCATGGTAGGTCTTTCTTTCCCTTCTTGATTTAGGCATTGGACTATCAGATTTCCAAATTCCTCCATTTGTTCAAAGCTACTCTCCCTCCGAACCCGCATGTCAACAATCTCAAACAAAAAAAAATCCCCACTGCTTCAATAATCAATTTGGCTAAAGTTTTATCTCCCTCTTGGTCCAGAAGAGGCCTTTTTCCAGTTATGAGCTCTGCAAGAACCACTCTGCCATGATATGAGCAACGCAGCCAAGGATAAGGGTGCAAGGACTGTCAGTACTAGCAGGAGTGGTGCCTGGTAATGCTTGTTATGAAGGACCAAGAAAGGACAAGTGGTGGATAATTCCAGCCAATGATGTAATTTACATTTATGCAATTAGTATTTTACATTTTCAGAATTCCAGTACAACAAGTCCTTTATAAGGCACAATGTAATCATCTTTACATTTTAATGAAAAAGCTATCTATTTTGCTATCTTTTCTCTGAGTTTTCTGCCTTTCTTCCTTAATCTCCATCTTCTTCTTGCAATTGTTCCACCATTCTTCTGCCTTAAGCCAAGCTCTGGTACACTTTGAGTCTTTATTGTAGTCTCTCCTTACACTTGGTATCAGCTGGTCGAACCTGCAACCTATGGCACCAAACAACCCTAATAAAAACCAACCTGCACCATGGCTAGAAGACCTGCAAATCATCCATACAGAACTTCAAAACATACATGAAACAACAAGAATCAGAGATACTCAAATCAACACTATGGTGGATAACATCAAGACTCTCACTGAAGGACAAGCCAATAGTGAGAGAGTCCAGCAAAGCATCCTGGATACACTCCAAACCATACTCATCACACAGCAAAACTCATCTCCTACACCTTCCAGCTCTATACAACAAACAAGACAACCTACCAACCCTGAAAAGAGGCCTATGGAGTCACCACCTCCAAACATACAGCCACAAACAACTCCTCAACCACAAATACCAACATTTGACCACCCACCTGGTTTCAGACCACCATTCCTAAACACACCTAGACCACCTTAATACCCTCCCTACCCTGAGACTTCAAACACAACACAATTTCAGCAAAGATCTGATGGCTCCAACATTTCAGGAACTACATTTATTCCCAAAATCCATTTTCCAAAGTTTGATGGTACAAATGCAAGGTCTTGGTTGAGGAAATGTAACAGGTATTTCTGCTTAAACAACATACCTGAAAGTCATTATCTTAATATTGCTGGAATGCATTTTGAAAATAAAGCAGATGTTTGGTTTGATTCTTACATGAAGCAAAACCCTAGAACCACATGGTCTGAGTTTACTATTGCCCTAGCACATAGGTTTGATGACCTTAAACCTACCAATATCATTGCTGAATTTAACAAACTACTACAAACATCATCTGTATCAGACTATATTGAAAAATTTGAGGAGATGCAAGGTTTAATGATTAATATAGGCAGATATCATGATGAATTGTACTGGATTAGTAGTTTTGTGAGTGGCTTGAAGCAGGAACTGCAAGATAGTATAAAAATGTTCAATCCAATGTCCCTCCCTCAAGCTATCCAATGTCCCTCCCTCAAGCTTTTGAGTTAGCTAGAAACTGTGAGAAGCAAATAGCTACTCTATCTTCCAAATTTAAAACCAGTACCTATAAACCTTTTAAACCACAGTACCAACAACCTTATAAGACTACAAATCCCTTCCAAACAACACAAGCTAGCCAAACAACCACAAACACCTTCAATCCATCAATAGCTCCTCCAAGGAAAATGCTCACTACTGCTCAAATGCAAGCAAGAAGGGACAAAAATCTGTGCTATAATTGTGATGAGACATTTGTCCCAGGCCACCAATGCAAACAGAGGACACTATACATTATGATGTCTGAGGAAGAAGAACAATGGGCATCAACACAGGAAAAGGAAGAAGAAGTTCCTGAGATAGTGGAATTGGACACAGAACAAGAAGCAGAGGTGTCCATTCATGCCTTAGCTGGTCCTAACAAACTGTCCACATTTAGACCGCAAGGCACAAATGGGAATCATGTGGTGCACATACTTGTAGACACTGGCAGCACACACACTTTCTTGGACAAGACAACTGCACAAAAACTCCAATTACCACTAATTGAAGCTCCGTCATTGATGGTGAATGTTGCAAATGGAGAGAAGTTATGCAGTTCATTGATTTGTCCTGATTTCAGCTGGAAAATACAGGATCATACATTCAAGGCTGATGTAAGAATACTGGATTTGGGAGCTTGTGAGATGGTAATTGGAGTTGACTGGTTGAATATGTACAGTCCAATTGAACTGGACTTCAAGAAAATGCAGTTAACACTTACACAAGGAGACAATAGAATCAAATTATAGGCTGCAACTTTAAGGAATGATGTGCAACTAATTGGAGCAAAGCAATTGTCAAAATGGATCAACAATCCAAATGCATCATCAATATCCCAACTGTTTTCCATTCAACCAGCTACACAACCTCAAGCACCACCTGAAATCATTCATTGCAGCCATGAAATAAACCAACTCTTGACAAGATTTCAGGATGTGTTCTGTCCTCCACAAGACTTACCACCTATCAGGCACACTGATCACAAGATAGCCCTCAAGCAAGATGCAGCACCTAGGAAGTTTCCTCCCTATAGGCATTCTCACATACAGAAGAAGGAAATAGAGAGAATTGTATCAGAACTATTGTCTGCTGGATTCATACAAAAGTCTGATTCTGTCTTTGCTTCACCAGTAATTCTAGTAAAGAAAAAGGATGGCTCATGGAGGTTCTTTGTGGAATACAGATATCTCAATGAACTCACCATCAAGCATGACTTCCCTATTCCCCTGCTAGATGATCTATTAGATGAGCTAAGCAATGCTACAATATTCTCTAAATTGGATTTGAGATCAGGATACTACCAAATCAGGATGAATGCAAGTGATGTCCCTAAAACTGCATTCAAAACACATGAAGGACACTATGAATTCCTGGTGATGCCATTTGGATTGGCTAATGCTCCTGCAACTTTCCAGTGCATATCTGAGGAAGTCTGTGCTAGTATTCTTTGATGACATTTTGGTATATAGCAAGGACACACATAGCCATTACAAGCATTTGGAACAAGTCTTGTTGTTGCTGAGAGCAAACAAGCTGTTTGCTAAGCCATCTAAGTGTGCCTTTGAGCAGCATTTCATTGAATATTTAGGCCACACCATATCTGAAAAAGGAGTACAGGCTGATGCACAAAAGATTGATGCAATGATTACTTGGCCAAGACCTCAGAATATCAAGTCCTTGAGAGGATTTCTAGGTCTCACTGGCTACTACAGAAAGTTTGTGAAAAATTATGCAATCCTAGCTAAGCCTTTAACTAGCTTGCTTAAGAAAGACTCTTTTATATGGAGCAATGAGGCTACTGAAGCTTTTAACAAACTGAAGGAAGCAATGTCTTCAACCCCTGTATTGGCACTTCCAAATTTCCATATTCCTTTTGTGGTAGAGACAGATGCTTCAGCTCAAGGTTATGGGGCAGTTCTTATGCAATCTCAAAGACCATTGGCTTATATAACTAAAGCATGGAATTCACTACAACGTGGATTATCAGTCTATGAGAAGGAATTGCTAGCTATAATCCTAGCAATTAACAAATGGAGACACTACTTGATGTCTGGCAAGTTCATAATAAGAACTGATCAACAAGCTTTGAAACATCTGCTAGAGCAGAAAGTAACTACATACTTACAACAAAAAGCAATAGCAAAGCTTCTTGGACTAGACTATAACATTCAGTACAAACAAGGCAAGGAGAACCTTGTAGCTGATGCTTTGTTAAGAAGACAACATTGTCAAGCTGAATTACAGTCTATTTCAATAGTTCAGCCCACCTGGATGACTTAGGTAGCTGGAACCTACATGAAGGACAGTGCAATTCAGCACATTTTAGCAGCCATTGTGATCAAACCTATTGGATTCCCTGACTATACTTACAAAGAAGGTGTATTAAGATACAAAAACAAGATAGTCTTGGGAAATGATCAACTGATGAAAGAGAAGATCATCTCAGCTCTCCATGACTCACCTGCTGGAGGACATTCAGGCATAGGTGTGACCTCTTCCAATGTCAAAGCACTGTTCCATTGGAAATGCATGAATCAGGAAATTGCAGAATATGTCTCTTCTTGTGAGACTTGCCAGAAGAATAAAACTGAAAGAGTACCATATCCAGGCTTGTTACAACCATTAAACATTCCTGATAAGGCTTGGAAGGAGATATCAATGGACTTCATTGATGGATTGTCTCTATCTCAGAAAAAAGATAGTATTCTAGTGGTGGTAGACGGGCACACTAAGTATGCTCATTTCATAGCATTGTCTCATCCATATAATGCAAATGTAGTGGCTCAGTTGTTCTTAGACAATGCCTATAAACTGCATGGCATGCCTAGTAACATTATCTCAGACAGGGATAAAATGTTCCTGAGTGCTTTTTGGAGTGAACTGTTTACAAAACTGAGGACTAAATTAAGCTACAACACTTCTTATCACCTTCAGAGTGATGGACAAACTGAGAGAGTGAATCAATGCTTGGAGAGTTATTTGAGATGTATGTCCAGTGACAGGCCACATGACTGGAATAAATGGCTTCCTCTAGCTGAGTTTTGGTATAACACAAACTATCATTCCAGCTTGAAGATGACTCCATTTGAGGCACTGTATGGGTACAAGCCTCCAATGCTGGCTACATCACCCTATATGCAACAAATCAACACTGAAGCTAGAAGTATTATTGAGGAGAGAAAGAGGTTGACTGAGCTCATAAAAGAAAACTTGAGGCAAAGCCAGGAGAGAATTAAGAAGTTTGTAGATGCTAAGAGGACTGAAAGAGCATTTGTAGTGGGAGACAGGGTCTATCTCAAGCTACAACCCTACAGACAGAATTCCATATCCTTGAGGAGGAATTTGAAACTAGCTGCAAAATTTTATGGTCCATTTGAAGTGTTAGAAAGGATTGGACAAGTTGCTTATAAGCTGAAGCTCCCTAATGATTCTAAAATACATCCAGTGTTCCATATCTCTTTGTTGAAAGCACATGTTAAGAGACAGGCTACTACAGGCACAAGCAATGATTTACCAGAAGTACTCCCTGATGGTTCATTTCCTGTATATCCAGTAGTAATATTAAAGAAGAGAACTATCTTAAGAGGCAGGGTGTATGTCTATCAGCTGCTCATTCAGTGGTCTCATTCTACCCCAGATCAAGCAACCTGGGAGGATTACCATTTCATTTGGAAGAAGTTTCCAGCCTTCCTTGGGGTCAAGGAAGTTCATAGGAGAGGAGAATGTCATGATATGAGCAACACAGCCAAGGATAAGGGTGCAAGGACTGTCAGTACTAGCAGGAGTGGTGCCTGGTAATGCTTGTTATGAAGGATCAAGAAGGACAAGTGGTGGATAATTCCAGCCAATGATGTAATTTACATTTATGCAATTAGTATTTTACATTTTCAGAATTCCAGTACTACAAGTCCTTTATAAGGCACAATGTAATCATCTTTACATTTTAATGAAAAAGCTATCTATTTTGCTATCTTTTCTCTGAGTTTTCTGCCTTTCTTCCTTAATCTCCATCTTCTTCTTGCAATTGTTCCACCATTCTTCTGCCTTAAGCCAAGCTCTGGTACACTTTGAGTCTTTATTGTAGTCTCTCCTTACACACTCCGAAGCTGTAAACATCACTTTTTTCTGTCAAATCACCCGTCCTAAAATATTCAGGGTCCAAATATCCTAAAGTCCCTTGAACTGAAGTGTTCACTTTTGTTTGATCCAATGACAATAACCTTGACGCTCCAAAATCCGAAACCTTTGCAATATAACTATCATCTACTAAAATATTGGTAGACTTGACATCTCTATGTATGATTGGTGTAAAGACCGCAGAGTGCATATAACTAAGGGCACTGGCAGCCTCGATTGCTATCCTTAGTCGGGTGTCCCATGAGAACCATGACTCCTCTTTACTATTTTCAATGTGGTAAGAAAGTGTGCCTTTCGGTACATACTTATAAACTAGCAAGGGAAGTTCAGTCTCTAAACAACAACCTAAGAAGTTTAACCACATTTCTATGATTAACTTGAGTCAAAATAAACACCTCATTCATAAAATTCTCTATTTGAATTTTATCAATAAATCTTGACCTCTTTATCGCAGCCACCCACTTATCTTGTAGAACCCCCTTACATACAATTCCACTACCTCCTTTTCCTAGAATGCCAGAGTTCTCGTAATTGTTAGTTGCTCGTTTGAGGTCATTAGTCGTTGCACCTTCATTTCGGCTTACTAATCTGTAGTGTTAGTTGTCAAGTTACAAATCAAGTGAAAGATTGCTGGAAAAGGTATAGTGCTTCATATCAGACATTAGCTTATCGACATCCTAATTTTTTTTCATTCAAACGATAAGATTGCAAAATAGGCCACCGAAACAAAGGATCGTACAGTAAAGTTCACGATCCACACACCAAGTTCAAAGAGTAATCAAGATAATTAATTAAAGGGCTGATAAAAGCCAGAAAGGAGGGCTTGAAAGCCATTCCGCCTCCAAAGCTCCTCTGTGATCCCAATGAGCAATCAAATGTACCGCATTGTTGATCGTCCTCTTTACAAACCGAAACTTGACCTCCATGCACTCCGCCAAGTATAGTATGTCTCCAGTAATAGCTTCTGTCTCTACTTGCAGTCGTTGTTCCCCCCGCAACATAAGAATCAACTGTCTCGAATCGCTCTCCATTTCCACCTTACGAAAGCCCAATTTCCATGCCAAATGAAGCCCTTCCCTTAACGCATACGCCTCCGCAACAAGAGGGTTGTTCACCCATGGAATTTGTTTGAAGCAAGCTCCCATGTACCTTCTATTATGAAATTTAGTCAGTTCAGCTTAAAACTGTGGTACTTTCTTAATAAAAAAAGTTTTGTCCATTCATACAAATATTAGACCAAAACAGTGGTACTTTCACAATTTTATCATACTCCCTTTATCTATTTTTGTTTGGCATCATAACACATTATTTTTTGTTCAAAAATACTTGTCGTTTTATCGTTGAAAATTATATCTTTATTGTTAAGAGTCTATGGGGTTCCACTAGGGCTGTTATTGGTCCAGGAAAATCGAGATCCGCCCGGTACCTGGTCCGAAATTCCCGGTCCGTTTATCCACCCGGCAAAATAACTGTCCGGGAACAAGTAAAAAAAACCGATACCCGATAAGTTATCCGATAAAATACCCGATAGAGTATCTGATGACAAATCATATGTTAACTTTTAGATGTTATATTGTTTATTTTAATTTTCTTTTAAGGATTTTTGTATTGAATTTATTTTTTTGTCGGATATACTTGGAACCGGTCCGGACCGGTATCCACCCGATAAGTTATCGGATAGGTAGCAATCCAAATAATATACCCGATATAATTATCGGTCCGGATCGGGAGAACCGGTAAGCTAACGGTCCGGTTCCCCGGAGAGTGGATACCCGGATCGGACCCGTAACAACACTAGCTTCCACTCTAAAACCAATTGGCAATAGAGGGAGTAGCCCAAGATCTTATATATTAACCCGACACCGAATTTCGATATGGGATGTGCATCTTAACACTCCTTCTCACGTGTAACCCAATCTTCAGCTGAATTTTTCTCGCCGGAATTATTTGCCGGAACAACATTGGCGGGGTTACACGTGCCTCATGAACTCGGGCTTGGCTCTGATACCATGTTAAGAGTCTATGAGGTTCCACTCTAAAACCAATTGACAATAGAAGAAGTAGTCCAAGATCTTATATATTGACCCGAGAGGACACCGACTTCCGATGTGGGATGTGCATCTTATAATTATCATTAGTTCATATGAGAAACTCTTATATAAATATTGAAATTCCCACTAATTACGTAATTTTTCTTAAAATATATTAATTTATAAGAAAAAATATTCTAAAAGTGTGAATGTGGTAAGGTGTTTCTTCAACTTTTTATGAAAACCTAAATGCCCCTACAAATTAATCTAATTACACTAAATTTTAATTATAATGATGATGGCAAAAATAGAATGACTTATACATTCAAATTATGTTAATAATAACTCATTGAATGGAATTTAGGTTATGTTTTCTAAATATAGAATTACATAAAGAATAACATGCTAAAATTGACATTTAAAATTAAAAATGAATCATACCGGCAATATAAAAATTAAATAAAATAAAAAGTTATATTTATACATGTAATTCTTTGTGTAACAACAACTCATTAAGATGAGTGCACGTTATATTTTTACAATTTAAAAGTTACAAAAAAAATAATATAATTGAAATTCAAAAACAAGTATAATAAGAGTCATTCAATTAACTATTTTAGGAATTAATTATATAAAGTTGACCTAGGAAATATCAATATTTTTATGTTGAATGATATGAGTTAATACAAAAAATAGAATATATGAAATAAATTATCATTAGTTCATAAGAGCAACTCTTATATAAATTTTAAAATTTCCTCTAACTACGTAATTTTACTAAAAATATATTAATTCATAAGAGAAGCTGTTCTAACAGTGTGAATGTGGTAAATTGTTTTTTCCATTTTTTATGAAAACTTAAATGCCCCTACAAATTAATCTAATTACTCTAAATTTCAACTATAATGATGATGGCAAAAATAGAATAAGTTATACATTCAGATCATGTTAATAATAACTCATTGAATTGAGTGGAGATTATGTTTTCTCAATATAGAATTATACAAAGAATAACATGCTAAAACTGACATTTAAAAATAATTTAAAACATCATGACCTAATATTAAAAATAAAAGTAAAATCGTATCGGAATATAAAAATTAATAAAATAAATGATTATATTGATACATGTAATTCTTTGTGTCACTATAACTCATTAATACGAGTGGAGGTTATGTCGTTACAATTTAAAAGTTACACAAAAAGTCATATAATTGAAATTCAAAAACAAGTATAATAAGAGCCATTCAATTAACTATTTTAGGAACTAATCATATAAAGTATAGTGACATTATTAGAGGAAATATCAATATTTTTATGTCGAAAGATATGAGTTAAAACCAAAAAGGAAATATATGAATTAATTATCATTAGTTCATAAGAGCAACTCTTATATAAATATTGAAATTTCCTCTAATTAAGTAATTTTACTTAAAATATATTCATTCATAAGAGAAATTATTCTAAAAGTGTGAATGTGGTAAGGTGTTTCTTCCACTTTTTGAGAAGATCTAAATGCCCCTACAAATTAATCTAATTACACTAAATTTTAATTGTAACGCCCCGCCCCCACAACACCGGGTCAGAACGTTATTTGATCTGATAGACTGGCCTCACAAACCATCACGGTCTCTCCAGCACGTTTTGTCCTCACTCACGTGCTCACCGGGACACTTCCCAGTGGGTCACCCATCCTAGAATTACCCCAAGTCAAGCACGCTTAACTTTAGAGTTCTTCTGGGTTGGGCTACCGAAAAGAAGATGCATCTTGATGGTATGAGTAGTACCTATCAAATCATATCAAACATATCACATCGCCCACCTTGGGCCGGGTATTACATTAATTATAATGATGATGAAAAAAATAAAATATCTTATACATTCAAATCATGTTAATAATAACTCATTGAATGGAGTGGAGGTTATGTTTTCTTAATATAGAATTACACAATGAATAACATGCCAAAATTGACAATTAAAAAATAATTCAAAGAGTCATGACTTATATTAAAAATAAAAATAAAATCGTACCGGCATATAAAAATAAATAAAATAAACAATTATATTTATACATGTAATTCTTTGTGTAATAGTGGAGTATATGGTGTTACAACTTAAAAGTTCAACAAAAAATAATATAATTGAAATTCGAAAATAAGTATTAGAGTCATTCAATTAACTATTTTAGGAACTAATCATATAAAGTAGACTTACATTATTGAAGGACATAACAATATTTTTGTGTTGAAAGACATGAGTTAATACCAAAAATAGAATATATGAAATAATTATCATTAGTTCATAAGAGCAACTCTTATAAATTTATTTATAATGATGATGGCAAAAATAGAACATGTTATACATTCAAATCATGTTAATAATGACTCAATGAATGGATTGAAGGTTATGTTTTTCAATATAGAATGACACAAAGAATAAAATCCTAAAATTGACATTTAACAAAATTCGTAGAGTCATGACTTTATATTAAAAGTAAAACTAAAATGATACAGTTAATATAAAATTAATAAAATAAACAATTATATTTATACATGTAATTCTTTTTTTTCTTTTTTTTATAAATTAGCAATGAGGTGAGTTTCGAACCCATGACCTTCTGGTCACTAGTAAGAGCCTTTTTCCACTAGGCTATTTGAGTAACTCATTAAGATGAGTGGAGGTTATGTTTTTTCAATTTAAAAGTTACACAAAAAAGAATGCATTTAAAATTCAAAAACAAGTATAAGAGTCATTCAATTAACTATTTTAGGAACTAATCATATAAAGTAGACTTACATTATTGAAGGACATAACAATATTTTTATGTTGAAAGATATGATCGAGTTAATACCAAAAATAAAATATATGCAATAAATATCATAATTTCTCTTATGAATTAATATGTTTTAAGTAAAATTACATAATTAGACGAAATTTCAATATTTATATAAGAGTGCTATTATGAACTAATGAAAGATATTGACTTAATACATCATATTGAAAATAAAAATAAAACTTACATACAATATAAATTATTTTATTGAGTATATGAGCGTTGCTGTATTTATAATTTCAGGAACTAATATATTTAAAGTAAAAAGTCATAAAGATAGAGAAAATTTCATACAAGTTATAGTGAAAGATTTGACTTAGTATAAGATCTAAGGTAAAATTATAAATTATATAAATATTTAAAATATCTATAAATCTAAATCTACATAATTTTAAAAGGGTAAACAAAATGAGTATTTATTTATGACTTTTAAATATGTTAGGAATCATATGTACACTATAAAAATATTTTAAATAAGTATATATAATTGTTTCTCTATATATAGATTTATGAATTTATATATTATAAACATATTATATAGTGTTAAATGATGATTGTATTCTATATTCTTACAATGAAATATATTGACCTCATACATCATATTAAAAAATGAAATTAAAATCATACGTACAATAGAAAATATTTTTAAACTAGTATAAGATTTTGCTTTCGGGTACAAATAAACTTGAAGCAAAATTATATAGCTACAGAAAATTTCAATATATTCTACAAGTGAAAAATATGATTTAATATATATGATCTAAATTAAATTACAAAATACAATCATATTTGAAATATCTAGCTATCTATATAACTTTATAAAAGTATTATTTATTTATTTAATTTTTTGTTAAGACTCTATCACCTCTTCTAATTAAAATGAATTATTTACATCTTATTATTATTATTATTATAATTATCTATAATAGCACAATTTAATTATTAAAATTGCATGAACTAATGACGTTGTATTCAATTGCTTATTGCATAAAGTGAAAAATACACTATATACACGGTTGAATTGCTCAGTATTATTATTCAATTGCTTATTGATTGAATTTTTTTGTTTTTTTTTTGTAAATTAGTGATGAGGTGAGTTTTGAACCCAGTATTATTACTCCCTCCGTTCTCTTTTACTTGTCGTTCTAGCCATGTGCACAATGATTAAGAAAAAGTTAAAGATAGTCAAAAAGTACATCGGAAATGTAAAATGACAATCAATTGAAACTATATGATTGGTTGGTTGATAAATTCATAGTAAAAACTAATAAAAAAGTGTATTGAAAATGTAAATTTGTAATTAATTATGCTAGAAAGACAAGTATTTAGAAACAAAAATATGAGGCTAGAAAGACAAGTAAAAGAGAACGGAGGGAGTATTAACTAGCTTATTGATTGAATTAAATACCCACTATTATAGTAATAAATGAATGTAGCATTTATTATTATTTTTTATTAATTAATTTACCGTTACACTTTTGAAGCATCACTTTAAACCTATAAATCATTGAACTTTCATCTTCAATCATAAGCAAAACGAAGGTAAAATTTCTTCTTCATACATATACTATGATAACAAGAAAATATAAAGTATTTACTGCATCTTTTGTATTTTACATGAAGTTTCAATCTTAAAATTGATTAAAATATTTTCTTCATGGATTGACATTGAGGTATTCAGGTACAATAACCAATTCATCAACTCATTAACCTTCATTATGCATAGAAACAATTATACTTATTGAAATATTTTTATATTGTACGTATATTTCGTAACATATTTAAAAGTCATAAAATAAATACTCATTGTGTTTACCCTTTTAAAAGTTATGTAGATTTAGATTTATATGTATTTAAAATATTTATGTAATTTATAATTTTACCTTAGATCATATATTAAGTCAAATCTTTCACTATAGAATATATGCAATTTTCTCTATCTTTATGATTTTTTACTTTAAATATATTAGTTCTTGAATTATAAATAGAGCAACTCGTATACTCAATAAAATAATTTATATTGTATGTAATTTTTATTTTTATTGTCAATATGATGTATTAAGTCAATATCTTACATTAGTTCATAAGAGCAACTTTTATATAAATATTGAAATTTCCTCTAATTACGTAATCTTACTTAAAATATATTAAATAATAAGAGAAACTATGATAATTACTTCATATATTTTATTTTTGGTATTAACTCATATCTTTCAACGTAAAATATTGTTATTTCTGTAAGTCTACTTTATATAATTAGTTCCTAAAATAGTAAATTGAATGACTCTTATACTTGTTTTTAAATTTTAATTATATTATTTTTTATGTAACTTTTAAATTGTAAAAACATAACCTCCACTCATCTTAATGAGTCATTATGCATAGAAACAAGCTAAAATTTCCCATTATGGTAGATTAATAGCGGTGTATGTATTTATAATAATAAATTCGCGAGTTTCACATAAGATGTACCCAATTATTTTACTTTCTTAATTATTGAGCATAAACAGCTAATTGGTTAATGGTACATAGCTAATTGGTATTATCTCAAATTTAAACTTAATCTCATTGATACATTATTTGATTTAGTTCTTGTTATATAAAATCTCTCAATACATATCCATGTTTACATTTTGTTTAGCGTTTTCATATCATTATTGTATAATCAATTCATCAGTATTAAATATATATGGCAAGAATACAATATTAAAATTTAGACTATAAAAGCTAATTAAAATAAAAGTAATTAACAACATTGTGATTGATTCTTGAAAATATATAATTGAATCTATTACTTTAAATATATTAACAACTAACTAAAAATTATTTTGTAAGCCAAAAGTTAAGTTTTATATTAAAATTTGCATGACTCCCATTATTTCAAATACTTGAATCTCATGTAACTTTCTTTAAAAATAACTGAAATAATAAAAATGAACAATGACATTTTTCACATAAAATCTAAAACTCGATTTTAAGAAGAGAGGGGTCTTGTTGACTTTTAATTGATATTATATATAAACTTTTTTCTTTCTTTTACATAAACATAAAATCATTTTAACTGATTAAAGAAAATGTGTATACTAAAAGAAGATCAACGATTGACAGATCTCTATCATCTTGAGATGGGAGTAGTAATAGACAAAGGATTGCTGCAATATTTATCTTTACCACTTTATGATCTCTTGGTTCATTGTAATATTCACACTTTCTAATTTTTCTATATCAGTGGAGTTCATTTTGCTTTAAGAGATATGTACTTACAATCAATTACACTTTAACTAATAGACAATTAAATATATAATTATTTCAATGAAAAAAAAAATTGATTCAAGAAAAAGATGAAATAAGACGAAATAAAAGAACTAACAAAAAAAATAAAAGAAATATTTAACTTATTGGTTTTAATGTAACTTATATTTTCGCGAAGATGTATCATGAATTTAAGGTATTATATAAATATATAAATAAATATATTTTTACATCGTTATTTTTCACGTACAACGCACGTAATATATTACTAGTAAATAAAAAAATCTCAATTAAGTTGTTATAATAAGAGTAACAATATTGTAGAGGGTTAATGGATTGAGACATCACTCACATAGTCACATTTCAAAAAAGTATCATTTAGATCACTCACCTTTCTAACTAGATATTTATTTTATCATTTAGAATATAACATATAAACATAGTTATTGATTCAGAAAGTGTAAATGAATAAAGCAACAAAAGAAAAATGATTTTGCAAAGGTTTGAACTAATATATTCCTCCCTCAAATTAGCTAAAGGCATAACTATTTAAAATACAAAACATATTGTAGGTATGCCCATGTTTAACGTGTGACCCACTCGATTTATTTCGCCCAAACTTTCCGTACGTTATCGTATAAAGTCTGATAGATTTTAGGAATAATGTTACATATCATCGAAATGTACCATACTAAAATGATACAAGTTAAAAAAAAATCCAAAAGAAGTGTACCAAATATTATCCTATGCACTAATTATGCATGTGTGTTCAAAAGAACGTATTACCTAAAAAAGGCAAAAGTAAGTTTAAATAACTGATAATAATATTTTCTTTTGAAACAATGATATGTATTACTTAAAATTTATTCAAAAAGGGACAATACATATTATGATAAAATTTCATGTAATGAACATGTACGACAATCACTTTATGATATATTTCAAAAGTAAACAACAAATTTACTTAGAAAAAGGATTTGTGAGCATGTATATGTCTCAAAGAATAAAGATCATCAAGGTATGCATATATATCAAGAAAAAGATTAGGAAGGCAAGGATGCATATTATCTACATTATATATAAGTTTTAGGACCCTTTCTCATTTTTTAAAAATATTAATTTATATTTGTTGGTAGTTAATTAACTAAATAAAATGTTGTGGTGGAAACTTCCTAAATTATTGAGAGAAGTATTAGGATCACTTTATAGAAAATGTGAAACAGTTATATTGGCGGTTCGTACACATTCTTGTTCTAGAGTATATTAAAGATGTAAATCGTTGGATATGCCTTACCTAAGCAGATGAGTTGAGCTTTCAATTGATTTCTTTTAAGCTAAGCCCAACAAGGGGTTTACGTGTTACTGATTAAAAATAATACAAAGTCTTGCGAGTGTAATCGCGGCAGAGTAAATACATGCAATACATCAAAAGAAATAATAAAACTTTATATAATGAGATCTTAAGAAGTCTAGCAAAAAACGGACACGAAGAGGTCCATGAGTTCGAAAATTTTCATTTTAGGAGGTGTGATGTTTTAGAAACATCCCAACCTGCCAAAAGAGTAATAGCCGAATCAGAAGGAGTCACATCCCCTTCCTTATTACCACCTCATTAATACAAGGTTTGGCCCACTTACCTATTATGTAGGGGAGGGTTAAATTTCTTCTTATTTTTGATGTTTAGTTATAATTTTCAATACAACAAATTTAATCCACCCCTCGTCTCTCTCCATATTTGCTTTCTGTGTTGCCCAGATTTTGCTCCCTCTAGAAATTTAGGGTAAACCCTTCAACTATCTCTCGTAACTTTACTTGTAATTTGTTTTTTTCACATATACTATATGCACAATCATATAGTATATCAGTATATGCATGCATATTTTTGAGTTAAGTACTAATTATAATATTTTTAAGTAAAAAAAATCCATCTTTTACTTTTTTTGTTCTAGTTTTTTTTTGTGTCGTGTTATTTTAGTTATTGTTCATGTATTTTACAAATATTTATTGTTTTCTCGTATCTATTTCTTGATTTTTAGTAAATATTTTTTGTGCTTATGTGATTTTATGTTCTTCTAGCTTGGTCTCCCTTTAGATATTTATGGTTCAAAAGGTATAATGTTGGTCGTTTGTATGTTGAATTTTTGTTATTTTCTTTGTAAATATTTATGTATATACCAACTTCGTTGGGTATATTTTTTTTCTCCCTTGCTTGAATTTTTCCCCCTTTTTAGTGAATTTTTTTTTACTGATAGCTTTTGTTTTTTCTAACCTTTTGTTCATAAAAAATCTAAAAAGCTGGAATCTTTTGTTGTTGGGTATGTTGGTTTGTGTTAATACCCTTCTCATGTTTCATGTGTAAAAAGATTTCTGCTTAGTTTCACTGTTATACTGTAAGTGTGTGTTTGTTCAATGGGTATTTGAAAGGTCCTGACAAATTTTATTTCCTTTTTGGGTATCATATTATCTTCTATTTGCTGGTTGGCTGCTTTTTTATGTAGTTTGGTACTATGTATATATTAATAATGCCCTTTTTGCTTTACATGTTTTTAGCTCTGTATTAATTACTCCTTGTTTTAGCTAACAAAAAACCTAGCCTTAATGTATGTTTCCAGTTTCAGATATTTGAGCTGGAATAATTACTACTTGTTTTAGAGCTGAAATAATGAAACGTCTTGTTTCCAGTTTCAGATATTTGAAGATTTGACTTCCTACCAACTTTTATTGATTTGTCAAGAAGTTCAATTTTCATATTTTATTCTTTAATGTATGTTTTTGTTGTGCAACTTCTTGAAAGAAAGAACAAAAAAGTTCATGATAAATATATTCAAGATTTTTGTTTCATTTTTCACTGTTTGAGTCTGCTTAGCTCTCCATGCATATTGCTTCTAAGAATTTTGCATAATAATGTAGTTAGCAAGATAATTGTTTGTTTGTGCTAATGAAGATTATTTTATTTTGTGATGTATATAGCTGGAATTTATTCTTGTTTTCTTTTTATATTACATAGATTTATAGGAAATCGACCCCTTAAAAGGTTTATTTGGGTAAATTTGAAGCACCAGAGTGTTAATATTGGGATATCTATCACTTTAGATTTAAGTAAAAGGTTTCTTGATTAAGTATATGCTAATTTCCTTTCACCTTCTTTGTGAGTGTGTAATTGGAAGCCAATCTTTATGGTTAAATATTGTTTAGTAATTTGGATGGTGTATTACCTTATTCTAACTACTGTTGATGTCCCAGAAAAAGGCAGTATCTCTTCATCATAAGCTATGGATCCCCTAAAGGGTGTGCCTGAACCACTTGTTCAACCTCCTCCTCCTCCAAGCATCGTGCCATCTCATGTGGTGCCTGTGCGATATAAAGAATCGCCTAACAGAGTCCCTATGGCTAGGCGAGGACTGGGTGCAAAAGGGCAAAAAATTAATCTTCTAGCTAATCATTTCAGCGTGACTGTGGCAAGGACTGAAGGTCACTTTTACCACTACAGTGTAAGTCATACAACTATTAATGGTGTTTTCCTTAGTAAATTAACTTTTGCTTTGTAGTGAACGGTAAATGTTTATTGATCGTTCTTTTTGTCAGGTTGCTATAACATATGAGGATGGAACACCGGTAGAGGCAAAGGGGATAGGAAGGATACTCTTAGCCAAAGTTGAGACAACTTACCAAGGTGAACTCGCGAAGAAAACCTTCGCATATGATGGTGAGAAGAGTCTATTCACCATTGGCGCACTGCCACAGAACAAGTTCCACTTCACTGTTGTACTTGAAGATAAAGTAACTTCAAATAGGTATTAGTATGATGCATTCATTCGACTCAATATATATATATTTGTGATAGCCTTTTGTATATATATTTAACTTTGTTCCCAACTCCACCTGAAAGTTCATTTGCTCAGATAAGTATAAATATACCCACTTCATTAGTACATCTCATTCAGATTTGTTTTCCATTTTTTTTAAATAGTACTTTGCCCTGGGACAATTAATTTGAGTCCTCTACTTACGCTTCTGTATTTCTTCGGCCTATACTAAATATATCAGCTTCTTGATTTCAGTAACTCCTGAGCTTGAACATAGGGAATTTTTGTATTGCCTTGTTCATGAGTCTCTTCCTGTACACTTCCTATGTATCATCATCTTGGTTTTATCAATCGTTGAACTTGTATTTATTGAATTATATTGCCTCACTTGTTAGGAACATGCTTACTGGTGGAGGTGATAGTCCAGATAGTGGAGGAGGCAGCCCAAATCCTGATAGGAAACGATCAAAGAGGCAACCTAGATCGAAGACATACACAGTAGCGATTACGTATGCTACAAAGATCCCATTGCAAGCAATAGCAAGTGCACTCCGAGGAGAAGATTCTGAGCACTTCCAAGAAGCAGTCAGAGTTCTGGACATTATACTGAGGCAGCATGCTGCTAAGAGGTAATTTCAATACGGCTTCATTTGTAGTTATTTTCTTCATGTGATATAATGCTGTTCGTCAGATTCTGATAATCTTCCATTTGTGCCAGGGGGTGCCTTCTTGTCCGTCAATCTTTCTTTCACAACCAGCCAAGAAATTTTAGTGATATAGGAGGAGGCGTGCATGGATGCCATGGTTTCCATTCCAGTTTTCGTGCCACACAAGGTGGACTGTCTCTCAATGTTGGTGAGTAATAGCAACAACCAAATTATGGGGGCGAACTAGACTTTCTTCTCAGCTCCTAGTAGGATTGTTTTCGTGGTGTCATTAGAAATTTCTATTGCTTGGCTGCAGCCTACCATGCCTAATATAATTTTCATTTTCCCACTCATATATGTATAACAGATGTCTCAACTACCATGACTGTGCATCCTGGGCCTGTTGAGCAGTTTTTGCTTAAAAATCAAAATGTCAGAGATCCACGAGAAATCGATTGGGTTAAGGTTGTTTGTCTCTTAGTTATAAGTGCTACATACCTGTTCCTTCTTTCACTGCAACCTAATAGAGTAATGGTTTTCTTTCCACAGGCCAAACGGATGTTGAAAAGTCTGCGTATCTCAGTTGCACCTTCTAATACAGAACATAAAATCACCGGACTGAGTGACCAAAGCTGCAGACAACAACTGTATAGTTGACATGCAAATTTAGAATTCATTACAACTGAAATGCTGTACTATTTATACACTGACTAAGGATTGAAAAATCTTTGATTTAACAGGTTCTCCTTAAAGCAAAGACGCGATGGGAAAGATCAGCAAAACGTAGAGATATCTGTTTATGATTATTTTGTGTCTATCAAAAAGATACCCTTGACATGGTCTGCAGATTTTCCATGCATAAATACTGGAAAGCCAAAGCGCCCAGTTTATGTGCCAGTCGAGGCATGAGTTGCTCACTTACTTTAGCATTTGTTTGTTCGTTATTTTCTAAATTAGATGTTGATTAATTGTTTTGTGTTTTTGTTTTCAGCTTTGCTCTTTGGTTTCATTACAGCGCTATACAAAATCTTTAAGCGGCCTTCAAAGAGCTTCACTAGTGGAGAAATCAAGGCAAGGTCCAAGGGATAGGATGGCCTTACTGACTGATGTATGTTTCTTTGTATGAGTTTATAGCCCGTGATTTATATTTGTTATGCGTTCAAGTATGTGAGTATCTGACTGCAATGAATTTAAAAATCAGGCGTTGAGGACTAGTAACTACAATGCTGACCCTCTTCTTGGATCCTCTGGAGTGTCAATGAGCAATCACTTCACTAGAGTGGATGGCCGCATTTTGCCTGCCCCAAAGGTTGATATTGTTTTACCGGACAAACTCACTTTCCTAAACCTGAACATAGTTACTTCATTTTTCTAAACTTCACACTTGTATTTCTGTATGTAGTTGACCGTGGGGAGTGGAGTTGACTTTCCCCCCAGAGATGGGAGATGGAATTTTAACAACAAGGTAAGAGCATCTTTAAGTATCTTGAATTATGTCATGTTTACATTATTGTCTGACATTAGAACTTTGTATCTCCAGAAACTGCTTGAGCCAGCAAAAATTGGGACGTGGATAGTTGTGAACTTCTCTTTCCGTTGTGATTTGAACAGACTCGTCCAAGATTTAATTAGATGTGGCAGTGTCAAAGGAGTTGTAAGTGGGAAGGCTATTAAAAAAATTCATTGTTATACTTCTGCCCCTCATGTTCTTTCTTTTTCTCTTATCAATCTTTTATGAATGATCATCCATTGTTGCAGATCATAGAGAGGCCATATAGGACATTTGAAGAAAATCATCAGTTCAGGCGCAGTCCACAGCATGTAAGAGTTGAAAAGATGTTCGAACAGATAAGACAAGGGCTTCCAGGGCCACCTGCCTTCGTTCTCTGCATACTCCCTGATAAAAAGAATTCTGAACTCTATGGTACTATCCAAATCTTCACTACGTTCTTTCATCCCTCCAGTATGATCCATCTACTAAGTTTTATCCCTTCCTCACATTAATTAGGTCCGTGGAAGAGAAAAATGCTTTCAGAAGTAGGAGTAGTAACTCAGTGCATTGTGCCTACGAAGTTCAATGATCAATACTTGACTAATGTGCTTCTTAAAATCAATGCAAAGGCAAGTTCTTCCTTATTTGGAGTTATTATCTGTTTTAGATTCAACCGCGCACTACTTAAACTATAATTTTTCTGTTTTCTTTTTAACTTGCAGATGGGTGGTATTAATTCATTATTGGCTGTTGAGCGCTCTCGTTCGCTACCCCTAGTTTCCAAGACCCCTACTCTTATCGTTGGTATGGATGTATCCCATGGCTCTCCTGGACGTGCAGATACACCATCAATTGCAGCGGTACTGGAATTATCTTTTAAACTATCATCTAGATATGTTGAAAAATTTTATTTCCTTTCTTTTAAGAGTCTACTGACCATACTTTTGATAACATCATTTAGCGATACACTGATTCCATCTTATTCATTTCGCTTTTATCACCAGGTAGTCAGTTCCAGGAAGTGGCCATATATATCCAGCTATCGAGCTTCTGTGCGGACACAGTCACCAAAGATGGAAATGGTAGGTTGCCTGTTCAAGAAGGTGTCGGATACTGAAGATGAGGGTATTTTCAGGTATAGAATATTCATTCCCTAATTGACTATGAAGCATATCCAGGTCTTAGTTTATAACGTACCACTCCGTTGATATTCCTGTGAAGAGAGCTATTACTGGACTTCTACCAAACTTCTGGGAGCCATAAACCACAGCAGATAATCATATTCAGGTGTGGTTCAGTTTATACAGAAGTTTGTATATCTAATATTCATTCCCTAATTCTGATCATTGGTGAACCCTAACCATAATAGATCTCACGTATTCCACACATTTATGACTTCACAAATCGCTTTGTCCTTGATCATATAATGATTTTTTGCCTGTTTTCTCAGAGATGGTGTTAGCGACTCTCAATTCACTCAGGTCTTGAACATTGAACTTGAGCAGATGATGGAGGTATTCATTTTTCATGACGTCTATTATAAATTCTATTCAATATTGGTCCTAGAGAATGGCTCTAATTTATATATATCTCGACAAATTACAGGCTTGCAGAATGCTTGATGATACTTGGTCCCCTAAGTTCATGGTGGTCATTGCTCAAAAGAACCATCACACCAGATTCTTCCTGGAAAACGCTACAGCTAATGTTCCTCCAGGTTGTGAGCTCGACATTATAACTTGTCTATCAATCAATTCTACCACTCATAATTGATAACATTATATTAATTGATGTTTGCTCTCCACGCAGGAACCATTGTTGATAATGGGATATGCCATTCAAGAACAAACGATTTCTATATGTGTGCTCATGCTGGAAGGATTGTGAGTACTTCGCTTTACATTTTGTTCACATTTCAAACGACAAAAGTGATTTCTAATAATTCATCAGACACTGTAAAAACATCTTATAAATCTCAATTTTTGGTCTCTCTACTTCCCAGGGAACAACCAGGCCAACACATTACCATGTTCTGTATGATGAGCTTGGTTTCTCAGCTGATGATCTCCAAGAACTGGTTCACTCTCTTTCTTATGTGTAAGTATGGAAGGCAAATACATTCACAACACAAATGCTAAAACCTCTTCTCTGTTGGAAAATAAGAACTTGTTTAATTTTGAATTATGCAGGTATCAGAGGAGTACAACGGCCATATCCATAGGTAAGTTTTTGAATTTCAATCTTTATAATGTTACACCATGTATAATATGGTTCTTCTTTAGCAAGAAAAATTATCTGCAATTATTGACTGATAATGTGTTTTCAAAATCTAACGTGGACTTAGTTATACTTGATTAAAGGTCTGAGTATCCATACAATCTAACCTATATTCCTTGATGTCTGCAGTTGCTCCAATCTGTTATGCTCACCTTGCAGCCGCCCAAATGTCTCAGTTCATTAAATTTGATGAGATGTCGGAGACTGCTTCTTCCTCGGGTCATGGCGGGGCGACTTCGGCTTCTGGTGCTCAAGTTCAGGCACTACCTTTGCTCCATAAGAATGTAGCACACTCCATGTTCTTCTGTTAGGCATTCGGGCTATAGTTGAGTTATGGTTTCAATTATGATTCCTAATTATCTTACGTTGTTACATTACACAATTAAATTTCTACACGGAGTTCTCAATAATGATAACTGTTAGCCGAAACATTCCAATTGTCATTCATCTCTTGATTTCTCTTGAATTGGTTTCAAACGAGCCAAAATTTAAATATGCATGTGAATTGATTACTTACCGAGTCGAGCTACTTCGACTCTCTATCTTGAACTTAGTTCGATCAAGTAATGCTCAATATTTTATCTTGAAAGTTATAACTCCAAACTGATGTACTATAATAAATACTCCATACTTGACTTGGCTCATTGCCCGAGTCTATTCAAGGCATGTATGCCCGACTTGCCAATTGCCCAAGTCGACTAATATGTGACTCATGTGTACTACTAATTAAGCAAGTTATCTCCTAGAATCATTAAAGTTTAATAGTAGTTTCAATCACTAATAAATTCTATTTGTTAAATAATACTCGTAATAAATCTCAATAAAATTGTTATATATATAGAGAATAAGAATATTATAAAGTGTGATAAATATTATAAAAGTGAACTAGATAACTTGATTACAACAATAATTGTAATGAACATGCATGACAATCATTTTGTAAGTATAATTGAAGTAAACTAAGCCTCAACAAATTATTACCAAAAACCTTCAAGTATATTTCTCAACTCTTTTTTGTAATTTGTTTTTTCATGTACTTTCGAAGTGGAGGGAACATGAACATATACGAATTATAATAGTAAAATAAAATTCAGTCATCGAAATTCAAAACCAAACCATCTATATTTAAAATTAGAAAATCTTTTATGGATAAACTAATAGTAATATAACGTATAGATATTTGATCAACATTGATAGTATAAAAATAATATGATCCCTTATTATACCAATGTACGACTAAATAAACTCCTCAATATACATTTTAGACAACTCCGTAGTACTTTGGCGGAATATATAACCTATTGTTTGCACTTTGAAAAGGCAAAAAAAAAAAAATACAAGAAAAAGATAACCGCTCTAAGGCTAACTCTTGTTAACATCAACATCGACATGCTTAACGTCTCAAGGTTTCCACAGAAGAAGCAGGATAAGGGATCAAATAGTACACAACCTATCTTAAATTTTTGTTTACCTAAAGAAATATTCCGTGTTTGTATTTGGTTCACCTATTTTATGAAAATCAGAGCCTCACCAGAACACTCAGACAGTCCCTGTCGGCATGTGCCTGAGCAACTTGACATTATATTTTTGGCCCTTTTCGACCCGGCAACATATTTTTGGCCCATTTGGACTAAAAAACATACTTTTTTTTGTCCGTTTTATCCCCAGAACATATATTCTACACGTTTCGACACGGAATCACTTTTTGCAACTCTTTTTGATCCCCCGATCATATTTTCGGCTCGTTTAGAAAATATGTTCCGGGTCTGAAACGGACCGAAAAATGTTCCCGGGTCGGGAAGATGTTCCGGGGGTGAAACGGACAAAAAATATGTTCATGTTCGAAATGGGTTGAACATATGGTCATGGGTCAAAAGGGGCTGAAAAAATGGCTCAGGGAAGAACGTGCCGAAAATACGCTCCCGGGTTGAAGTGGACTGAAAATATGTTCCTTGGACGAAACGGTCCAGAAGTATAGTCTAGGGCCATAACGGGCCGAAAATATGTTACAGGGTCGAAAGGGGCCAAAAATATGGTATGGAGCCGAAACGGGCTGAAAATTGTTACGGGTCAAAACGGGATGAAAATATGGTCTGAGGTCGAAAAAATGATCCCGTATAAAATCATGCCGAAATATGGACCGGGGTTCAAAGGGGCCGAAAAAATGGTCTCGGGTCCAAACAGGTCGAAGATATGCTCTAGGGTCGAAACGGGCTGAAAATATGGTTCGCTGTCGAAAGGGACCGGAAATGTGGTCGCGGTTGAAACGGGCCGAAAATATGCTCCAGGTCGAAACAAGCCAAAAATTGGTTCCAGGATTGAAAATATGGTCTAGGAGGTGAAACAAGCCGACAATATGACTTCGGATCGAAATGGACTGAGAAAAATATGTCATTGGTCGAAACGGTAACATATTTCTATATTTTTAAAACAACTAATATTTAAAAAGAAAAAAAAAAAAAGAATGGAGTCCTCAAAAAAAAAAAAAAAAAAAACTAATATTTTCTAGATCGAGGTTATATTGAAAAAATATTACTAAAATTAATCAAATGTGACAAATTTAGACATGTGAAACTTTTGTAAATATGACAATCTTTTAGGATCGGAGCTAGAAAATAATTAGGGTCTAAAAAATATAGGCACCGGTGTTGTACATATAACATGCTTTCCGTCCTATCTTTTCCCCACATAACAGTTGGATGAATTGAAAGTTGAATTGGAGTGATTTGCTCCACTTCTCGAGCTTTTAATCTCCCATCTTTCCTTTGTTAAAACGCCATATGTTACACTTCCATATACTTATATACCTACCTTTCTTTTATTAGCTTCACCACTTACTAAAGAAAATTGAATTTCTACATCTAAAAACGTTAAACCTATTAGTTACGATCCTGTAATGATTTTTGTCTATTCAGTTCAATAATAACTTTAAAAAAATATTGTATATATACAAAAGTTAATATAAAAATTAACATTTTAAATTTAGGGTTAATGGCATGAAAGATCACTCAAAGATACTAATATTTCCTAGTCGATCACCCTATTATTAAATGGACCACATTCGATCACTGAACTGCATTTTTTTGGGCAAACTTGGTCACTGGGCCGTTTTGAAAGATTTTGGGTGCATTTTGTAAGTTTTTAGCAAGGGTAATTTTGTCCGTTCATATTTATAGACATTTAATCCTCGTTTTTTAAACTTTTTTCTAATTTTTTATTTAAATTTTTTTAATTTTTTTTTATTTTTTTTTATTTTTTTTTAAACTTTTTTTTTAAAACTTTTTTTTTATTTTTATTTTTTTTTTGATTTTTTATAAATTTTTTTAAATTTTTAAAAATTCAAAATTAAAAAAAAAACTAAAAAAAAACCAAAAAATTTTTAAAAAAAATTAAAAAAAAAACTGAAAAAAAAAATTAAAAAAAAGTTAAAAAAAAAAAAAATTAAAAAAACGATGATTAAATGTCTATAAATATGAACGGACAAAATTACCCTTGCTAAAAACTTACAAAATGCACCCAAAATCTTTCAAAACGGCCCAGTGACCAAGTTTGCCCAAAAAAATGCAGTTCAGTGATCGAAGGTGGTCCATTTAATAATAGGGTGATCGACTAGGAAATATTAGTATCTTTGAGTGATCTTTCATGCCATTAACCCTTAAATTTATATATAAATGTATAAATTATTTCGAACACTCATTCTAAAAAGGCTTTTTTTCATCTAGGCCCCTGAACTAATTAATAAATCCCAAATCAGCCCTTGTCACCTTTTTTTTCCCAAATAGGCCCCTGGACCCCAAAAATGGCACCTGAACTTTCATTTTTTCCATTTTTGCTGACTTTTTCAGATTTTTGACTTTTTAAAATCCTTAACCCAAGGGTAAGTTAGTCATATTGAAAATATGAGTTTTTGGAGGGAAATATTCGAGAAAAGTTCAGGTGCCATTCCGAAAAAAAACATTTAAACGCCAAAATTGAAGAAAAAGTTCAGGTGCCAAAATATAATTATTAATAATAACTTAAATTTTTTTTTAAAAACCCCACACCCCCCTCCCCCCACCTGCGAACCACAGCCCCCCCACCCCCACCCACACCTGCGAACCACCCCCCTCCTCCCTCCCTCCCCCCACCTGCGAACCAGCAGCCCCCCCACCCCCACCCACACCTGCGAACCACCCCCCCTCCTCCCACCTGCCCCCACCTGTGAACCAGCAGCCCCCCTACCCCCACCCACACCTGCGAACCACCCCCCCTCCTCCCTCCCTCCCCCCACCTGCGAACCAGCAGCCCCTTTTTCTTCTGTCTAGTTTCGCAGTCAGATGAAGAGCTTCTGAATGGAAAGGAGAATTGTCACCGACAAAGATGAGAGTTCGACACTTTAGTGTCTTTAATCCCTGAGTAATATCAGGTCTCCTGAAATTTGCACGCGTATCTTAGAACTCAAAAATCACTTCGATATATGAAGGCCAAGGTAGCAAGCAAATTGTCGATATTAATACCTATCTATCGCTTGAAGAAATCGTAAGACATTGATACTTTGCCTCTCATCCAACAACTGAAAAATTAACAATAATAATACTAAGCATTGGAAAGAAAAAGGGTTGGAAAAAGATTGGATTTTTGTTATTTTGTTGAAGAAAAGATTCGATTTTTGTTGGGTTTGAGGGAATAAAATGTTGACAAAGTTTGAAAGGAAGAGTAATAGAGTAAAATGATTGAGTTTTCATAGCAAAAGGCCATGGAAGAAGAAGAAATGTGGGGTGGGTGTGGGGGTGGGGGTAGGGTTAAAGGTTGAAGATGAAGTTTTTAATAGGTTGGGTTAAATATTTAAGATTGGGTTAGTTTATAATTAGGTTGAGTTAGTTTTAGATGTGATTAGACTAATTTGCCCTCTATCTAAAATTTAAAATCAGAGAAATTTAAAAAACAAAAGTTCAGGTGCCATTTTTTGGGTCCAAGGGCCTATTTGGGAAAAAAAAGGTGACAAGGGCTGATTTGGGATTTATTAATTAGTTCAGGGGCCTAGATGAAAAAAAGCCTTCTAAAAATTTATGTCGAATACTCGCTATAAAATATCCACATGGACCTATTTGTTCATGTCCATAATTCAGATCAACCATAATTCAATTGAGCGGCAAGAGTAAGGATGGGCATTTCCACTCAACACAGTTACCTCACTACCAAAAATGTACTCCACTTGTGATTCCACTATTTTAATCCTTCTTTTGTTTCTTCTTCTTTTTTGGGTCGAATCATCTCTTTTCTTTTTCCGTGAACAATAATATACTACTAATATATATGGACACAATAATCTAAGTGCTAATTAATTAATTGCTGGAATATTATAATGTCCTAAACCTATCTGTTGCCTCTAGTCTCACAGCTCATATCCTTGTGTTGATTTGATAGTTTTTTGCTGTTACACACTTTAATACTCTTCACTTTTCATCTTGTTAAAATTCAAATAGCCCTTTTGTCTTGTTATTAGCTGCTGTCCTTTTATTTTAGTGTCATAGTGAGTGGTGGTCTCAACCAGGTGGCACAGCTGACAAATGAGTGCATGTTCTTTGTTTGTTAGTTAGTAACTAACTTTTGATCCTACGGCTGTAAGAATAGACGATCGAATGGTCCTTATTGTTTGTAGGAAGAGGACAGCACGTGTATTTATGTGAGAGGGCTGGCTACTGTTCATTTTAATCCAAGAAAACAGAAATGTAAAAATATGTTATCCCCAAGTTTTCTCTTCTTCTTCAATTAGGGTTCTTACCTTTCCTTATCTTTTCTGATCTTTCTTTTCTTTTATTGTTTATGCTTTCATGAATGATTTGATTCGATCAATTTTCACATGGTATCAGAGCGATTAATCGAATCAAACTGAACCAAACAAAACAAAATGTCCTATGAAGAACAAACTTCGGAAATCGAAGTTCAAAACCAAAATCCAAAACAAACACGAAAACTAATTGAAGAAGATGATCCGTTGTACTTACATTCGACGGATCATTCCAACCTAGTGTTGGTAACAGACTTACTAACTGAGTCGAACTACATGAGTTGGAGCAGAGCTATGAAAAGCTCATTGGAGGCCAGAGACAAATACTGGTTTTTGGATGGAGAGGTTAACATACCTTTGGAAACTGATCCAAAATACAGACAATGGAGGAAAGTAAACTCCACTTTGACCTCATGGATCAAGAATGCATTATCACCTGACCTAAGAAGTGGTTTTGTGTTTATTGATGATGCTAAACTGTTATGGGAAGAGATCCGGGAACAATTCTCAGGGAGCAATGGACACAGGTTGTATGACCTGAGAAGAACTGTCTACACCACTAAACAAGGAAATGATTCAGTGGCTGTATACTACAACAGAATTAAAAGGATTTGGGATGAACTCAATATCATAGCTCCCACACCACCAGCTGCAGATGAAAAGATGATGCAGTTCCTCATGGGCTTAGGTGAGGAATATGACTCCATTAGAAATCAAATCCTTATCCTGGACCCTCTACCAACAGTGACAAAAGCTTACTCCATGGTGGGAGATGTTGAGAAAAGAAGGATTGTTCATGGATCAGGAGCAAATGTGAATGAAGGACTGATCATGAATACTAAAATGTACACAGGATCTAAACAGCAGCAAAGTGGTCCAACTTATGCAAGCCAAAGACAGAATCTTATCAGCAAACCTGGTTTTAAGAGAAAAGAAGAAAAATCACACTTAAGGTGTGAGTTTTGCGGAAAATCAGGACACCTTAAAACTGGATGTTTTAAGTTGGTAGGCTTTCCTGAATGGTGGCCAGGTTTGAAGCCAGGAGAAAACAAAGCTGGAAAAGGTGCAGTGAACAATGTGTATGCTAATGAAGGAGGCATGATGAATACACCACTGGAGTTTGATGATGGCAGCAACAGGCATCCTCATGAGCTGGGACATGCAGGAAATCAAGGAGAAAGCATCAACTTTGCTAGTTTTGAAGACTTTGCAGGTAATTGTTCAGACAGTGTTAATACTATTCCTGCCTGCAATTTAATTGGCTCATGGATAATTGATAGTGGTGCATCTATTCATGTGTGTGGTGATGATAAACTCTTTTCTTCCATAAATCATAATATCTCTCCAACTAAAGTGAGGCTGCCTGATAACACATTCAAAAATGTCAGAGCTGCTGGTACAGTCATTTTGAAAAATGGGATATCACTCTTTGATTGCTTATTTTTGCCTTCATTCAAATACAATCTTTTGTCTGTGCACAAACTTGTAAAAACAGCCGGCATTCACTGTTTCTTTTCAAACACTTTTTGCATAATGCAGGATATTAAAACTCAAAAAGTTCTTGCTGTTGGAAAAGAGAAAGGGGGACTTTACTTCCTGAATTCAGAGTCTTTCATTCCTTCTGTCATTTCATATTTTAGTACTCTTCTTCCCTGGGCCTCTGCTGTTGACAAGCCTGTTGTAAACAACATAAACAAAACTGCCAAAGATGAATCTCTATGGCACTTTAGGCTTGGACATTGTTCCTTTGATGTTATGAAACATTTGAATTTCTTAAGTGATATTGACTGTTCTAGCATGAGTACTTGCTTAGTTTGCCCTATCTCTAAACAGCAGAGATCAAATTTTTCTACTAGTCAATCCAAAACTACAGAGTCTTTTCAATTGGTGCATATAGATGTGTGGGGACCCTATCAAACACCTAACAGATTTGGAACTAAATATTTCATTACTCTTGTGGAAGATTACAGTAGAACCACTTGGACTATCATGATTAAAACCAAGGATCAGGTAGCTCATACTGTTAGGACTTTTCATAAAATGATCCAAACTCAATTTAACAAAGACATTAAACAGTTTAGAACTGATAATGGAGGAGAGTTCACCTCTACTGAATTTCTCACCTTAGTTTCTGACCTAGGTATTGTTCACCAAAAAACATGCCCCTATACCCCCCAACAAAATGGGAGGGTTGAAAGGAAACACCAACAATTACTCCAAATAGCCAGAGCCTTTATGTACCAATCTGGGCTGCCATCACAATTCTGGGGAGATTCTATTCTGGCTGCCACTTATGTCATGAATAGGCTGCCCTCCATTGTGTTGGATTGGAAGACACCTTTTGAAATGCTGCATTCCAAGAAACCTGACTATAATGTCTTTAAGGTTTTTGGATGTCTGTGTTTTCACACATGCACTTTGCCCTATAAAACCAAATTTCAGCCTAGATCTCACCCAGCCATATTCCTTGGATATCCACCAAATCAAAAGGGATACAAACTTTTTGACTTGCATACTCACAAAGTTACTGTATCCAGAGATATTCAGTTTCATGAAAATGTTTTTCCCTACAAATCTAGCCTATTTCATCCCACTACAGACAATAACAATGTTCTACCTCTTGTTTCCATCAATCATCATCTACCTAATATTCTCCCTGCTTCCCATACTAATGATGAAGAACACACTAATATAGAGCATGCTGTTGAACAAGACTCTGTAATTGAAGCTGATGATATTATTGAAACTGATAATGATATTAGTAATCCTTACATCACTGACAGCCCTAATGTTGATTCTACTAATAACAATGATGCTTCCAATAATACTCCTGCCTCCACTTCTCAACCTCCCAGAATCCTGGAAAGAACTAGAAGGCCACCTAGTTGGCTAAATGATTTTGTTGTCTCCTCTATTACAGATAACTTCTTGCCTGTTTATCAAGAATCACATGTGTCTTTTGTTGCTAACATTTCAAAAATTCCTGAGCCACATAATTATAAGCAGGCATGTAATAACACTGAATGGATTAGTGCTATGCAACAGGAGCTAAATGCTCTTGAAGCAAACAATACCTGGATATTAGTTGATTTACCTGCAGGGAAAACACCCATTGGATGCAGATGGGTATATAGAGTTAAGTGCAAGTCAGATGGCACTCTTGACAAATACAAGGCACGCCTTGTTGCAAAGGGGTATACACAAATTGAGGGAGTGGATTACTCAGAGAGTTTTTCTCCAGTTGCAAAGGTGGGAACTGTAAGGTTGCTTTTGGCCTTAACTGCTGCAAAACAATGGCACTTACATCAATTGGATGTAAATAATGCCTTTCTGCATGGAGTTTTAGATGAGGAAGTGTACATGTCTCCTCCTGATGGTTATCCAACACCCCCTGGAAAGGTATGTAAGCTGATAAAGTCACTGTATGGCTTAAAACAGGCTTCCAGGCAATGGAACCTGGAATTCACTTCAAAGATCACCAGATATGGCTTCAGGCAATCTGGTTTTGATCCATGTCTTTTTATCTACAACAAAGATGAGCATTTTATGGCATTGCTTGTATATGTAGATGATATACTGATTGCAGGATGTGATGAAGAATCTATTCATAGAGTAAAACAATTTCTTCATCAAGAATTTACCATAAAGGATTTAGGCCCAGCAAAGTACTTTCTGGGAATTCAGGTGGCAAGATCCACTGATGGTCTGTATTTATCTCAATCCAAATACATAGGAGACATAATAATGGATTTGAAAATGCAAAATTGCAAGGCTGTATCCACTCCCCTACCTTCAGACTGGCAAAGCTATGATCCAAATTCACCACTGTTGGATGATCCAAGCATTTATAGAAGATTAATTGGAAGACTTCTGTACTTGGATTTCACCAGGTGTGATACTACTCATGCAGTGCATCACCTGAGTGAATTTATGCAGCATCCAACTGTTAATCATATGCAAGGAGCTTTGCACATTGTGAGATACTTAAAAGGAACTCCCAAACATGGCTTGTTCTACTCAACCACCAATTCATTACAATTGCAAGCATACACAGATGCAGATTGGGCCAGATGCAAAATTACCAGAAGGTCTATTACAGGATATGCAGTTATGTTTGGAAATTCTCTAATTTCCTGGAAATCAAAGAAGCAACAAACTGTCTCAAGGTCATCAGCTGAATCAGAATATAGAAGCATGGCCTCAGGAGTATGTGAACTTTTATGGTTAAGTTTCTTATTGACTGATCTAAGCATTCCTGTTCCCAAGCCCATTCCTTTATGGTGTGACAACCAAGCTGCCATCTACATCACAGAGAATCCTGTATTCCATGAACGCACAAAACACATTGAGTTGGATTGCCATGTTGTGAGAGATCAATACAAGCTTGGATTCATTCGGCCAATCCACATTCCTACTAAAGATCAGCTAGCTGATGTCTTTACAAAGTCTTTATCAGCTGTTCAATTCAAGACCCTGTTGTCCAAGATGAGCTTCTCCAGTTGTGCTTCATCTTGAAGGGAGGGTGTTAAAATTCAAATAGCCCTTTTGTCTTGTTATTAGCTGCTGTCCTTTTATTTTAGTGTCATAGTGAGTGGTGGTCTCAACCAGGTGGCACAGCTGACAAATGAGTGCATGTTCTTTGTTTGTTAGTTAGTAACTAACTTTTGATCCTACGGCTGTAAGAATAGACGATCGAATGGTCCTTATTGTTTGTAGGAAGAGGACAGCACGTGTATTTATGTGAGAGGGCTGGCTACTGTTCATTTTAATCCAAGAAAACAGAAATGTAAAAATATGTTATCCCCAAGTTTTCTCTTCTTCTTCAATTAGGGTTCTTACCTTTCCTTATCTTTTCTGATCTTTCTTTTCTTTTATTGTTTATGCTTTCATGAATGATTTGATTCGATCAATTTTCACACATCTCACCCAAAAGGGTACCTAATATTTGCCTTCTTTAGCATTTTATTCATCAAAGCTTCAATCTTTTTGCATTCTTGCAGCTTGTTTTTATCAGAAAGGTGACATATTTACACTTTTCTTTAACTTCTGATTGATGGGTATGCCAATATTGTATACTTTTTACTAAATTCACAATATATTTTTTGTTCTGGATTTGTTGTGATTGGTGAAGCTAGAAGTAGCTCAAGATTGGATTTTTATTGGTTGTTTTAGTGAATGTTAATGATGATTGGATTTGGGTTTAGCAGATTTTGCATTTATGGTATTTTTGTGTTGTATTTGGGTTGTTTTTGTTGTGCATTTGATCCAGCAGATGTTTTTCTTATAAATTGTGGATCAAATAGTGATACTCAAGTGGGTGCTAATAGGACTTTTGTGTCTGATAAATCATCCACAAAGTTTCTTTCAGCTTCTGAAGATATATTAGCTAGTACAAATTCTGGTGGTGATTCAGAACTTTATAGAACTGCTAGAATATTTAGAGGAAGTTCAAACTATAAGTTTTCAATTACACAGAGTGGGAGAGTCTGGATTAGGCTTTATTTCTACCCATTTGTGTACCAGAGTTTTGATATGAAGTCTGCTAAGTTCACGGTTTCGACGCAGAAGAATGTTCTTTTAGGGGACTTTACTCCCAAGGATGCTATTGTTAAAGAATTTTCGGTTGTTGTCTCATCTGGAGACCTTACGATTCAGTTTGCCCCAGGCAACAATTCGTTTGCCTATGTGAATGCTTTGGAAGTTGTATCTGTGCCTGATGCTCTGATTGCGGATGATGCCAATCTTGTTAGTCCAAAGGGCGCGTTCCAAGGTTTGACCTTACAGGCAATGGAAACTGTTGCAAGGGTCAATATGGGAGGGCCATTGGTAACATATGCTAATGATACGTTATGGCGAACTTGGCAACCTGATAGTAAATTTCTGAAGGAGCCGAATCTTGCAAAGAGTATTGTGAAGATTGCATCGGTCAGATATCCTCAAGCAGGCCCAACACAAGATACTGCACCACAATCTGTATATGGTTCTTGCACGAGAATGAACTCTGGAGATGATCCTAACAGCAATTTCAATGTTACCTGGGAATTTCCTGTAGATCCAGGTTTCCAGTACTTCGTTCGGTTTCACTTCTGTGATATTGTGAGTACGGCTGCAAACCAGCTTGTCTTCAGTGTTTATGCTGATTCTTGGGATGTTTATCAAGATCTAGAATTGAGTTCGAAAGTCTTTGGTGGTAATTTGGCTACCCCATACTTCATGGATTATGTCATACCTCCAACTGATAATAATATCCTCAAAATAAGTATTGGGCCATCCCGATCTTCTCTTGATCCTAATGCCATTCTAAATGGGTTAGAGCTTATGAAGCTCAGCAACTCCGTTGGCAGCCTGAGTGGTGCAATATCTTCTCTTCCGCCTCTATCAAGCTCAGGCTCCAAGAGTAATGTGGGAATGATAGTGGGTGTCAGTATAGGAGTATTAGTTGCTCTAGTGTTGGTGGGTGTTGTGTTTTGTCTATACAGGAGGAGAAAACAAGAGCAACTTGGCCATTCGAAGACATGGATACCTATATCCCTTGGAGGGGGGACTTCTCACACCATGGGAAGTAAATATTCGAATGGAACAACTGTCAGTGTTGATTCTAACTTGAGTTACCGTATTCCTTTCGTTGCCCTCCATGAAGCAACAAATAATTTTGATGAAAGTCGAGTTATTGGGATTGGTGGTTTCGGGAAGGTTTACAAGGGAGTTCTGAGTGATGGAACAAAGGTAGCTGTTAAGAGAGGCAATCCCAGATCTCAGCAGGGTCTTGCTGAGTTCCGAACTGAAATTGAGATGCTTTCCCAGTTTCGCCACCGTCACTTGGTTTCACTTATTGGCTATTGTGATGAGAAAAATGAGATGATTCTAGTATATGAATACATGGAAAATGGGACCCTTAAAAGTCATCTTTATGGCTCAGGTTTACCCAGTATGAGTTGGAAGCAAAGGCTTGAGATATGTATCGGGTCAGCTAGAGGACTACATTATCTTCATACAAGTTATGCAAAGGCTGTTATCCATCGTGATGTGAAATCTGCTAACATATTGCTCGATGAGAATTTTTTGGCCAAAGTTGCTGACTTTGGACTTTCCAAAACAGGTCCAGAGCTTGACCAAACCCATGTCAGCACGGCTGTGAAAGGAAGTTTCGGGTACCTGGATCCTGAATATTTCAGACGGCAACAATTGACAGAAAAATCAGATGTATACTCTTTTGGTGTTGTTCTATTCGAAGTTCTTTGTGCAAGGCCAGTGATAGATCCAACCCTTCCTAGAGACAAGGTCAACTTAGCTGAATGGGCAATGAAGTGGCAAAAGCAAGGTCAGCTAGAACAAATAATTGACCCTAATCTTGTCAATAAAATAAGGCCAGATTCCCTCAGGAAATATGCAGAAACAGCAGAGAAATGTTTGGCTGATTTTGGAGTAGACAGACCTTCAATGGGTGATGTCTTGTGGAATCTTGAATATGCACTTCAACTTCAGGAGGCTGTAATACAGAATGACCCTGACGAAAACAGTACTAATCTTATCGGAGAGCTCTCTCCACAAGTCAACGACTTCACGCATGCTGATGCTAGTGCATCTGCTGTTCACGTTGAGATGTCTAATTTGGATGATATTTCAGGTGTTTCAATGAGTAAGGTTTTCTCTCAATTGGTAAAGTCTGAGGGCAGATGATCAAATGATTCTATAACCGAGACAACAAGTATGTTCTTTAGCTTCTATTTTGCTGTTCCTCGTTTACTTCCACGAGAATATGAAAACCAAGTTTCTTGTATATTATTTGCTCTTTCTTCCAAAAGTATCATAACATCTGTATTTTTTATTTCATTCATTTACCTATTCTGAGATTCTTTACTTTTCTTAAATATTATGAATTGTCCTTGATTGCTTATAGCCATGATCCCAGGAAAGAAAAACTATATTTGCGAATTTACTTATCAGATATTTTCACTTATTTTAGTGTTTTAGTCTGCTGTCTGCACTGTGCTGATGAGCCACCAACTTTTCCCTCTCTCAATCGGTTGCTTTGTATGATAGACCATAAAGATGAATACCAACGTGATTTTTTTTGTTCTTACCGGCTACATGTCTATGCAGTTACGGGAAAAGTTAAATGGTCGCAGTTTTATATCTTCAATGTAGTCGCTAGAATACTAGATGCATCTATAAATTTTGTCTGTAGCTTGATCAGCGCCTACAGTTTTATGGTTATGCTACATGATATGAAGCTTTGTCAGATGATTTGGCAGACCCCATCGGCACCTGCAGACGATAGAGAGGGCTGTCGCCTAGGTTAGCGATGGCTTATGCGTTTCATTTTTACACTACGGCATTACCACCTTAGTGCAGTAGAAAATAGACAGATCATGTCCTATCCAAATCTAATAAATAGATAATTCGATCTGGTCTGATTCCTCTGGAAACACTGCATATTTCTAGATGGACCATTAGGCATAGGTTAAAATGTTAATGGAAGTTTTGTCAAAAATAGAAGATTTCTCTAGATCTAATCATGGAAGTTTTGTCAAAAATATTTCCTTGTTTAAAGTTATATCAGTGAAATCATTGATATAAAAGTAAGTTGGATGATTGTTTAAAATAAAACTTCTACTTGAATTAACATAAGAGGATCTTAGCCTATCACCTAACATATCATCAAGTATCAAACCGTTTTAATCGTAAAAGTTATCAAGTTATTGGAGTAGGTGAATTTGTAATTGTAAAATCACGAATTTAATTTCCCTACCAATAGTTTGAGAGTCAAATAAATGGGGGAATATTGATAAAACATACACGAGGGAATATTGATATTGAAGCAAACAAAAGAATGAAAGGGGGAATATGCTTCACTCTTTGCATTATCACATGGGTTACTTTTATTATTTCAAGCAAAGCATTTGGATGTTTCTTTGATATTAATGATAATGTCTAGTAGAATCTTAAAGACTATTTCAAACTTGAAGATACGTGAGGTCTAAGCTTATTAGAAGCTTATTAGAAACTTAATTACAAACTCCTGAATATATGAAAAATGAAATCTACATAGTATCCGTTTGATTTAAAAGGTTTAGAATAATCTTGCATTGTGATCATCACTCAATTTTGAAATATGATCATTTTTAGATCGGTAAATTCACATGGCATGCGAAAAAAGAAGGAGCTAATTGTAGGAATGGTCCCCGATAGTGGGTTCGGGTTGCACTTTGGTCCTCAGTAGTTGACGAGTTGCAGTTTAGTCCCCGATATTACTGAATTTGTTGCAGTTAGTCCTAAACCGTTAGTTCGAGAAAATTGATGGAATTGTCCTAGTAAATATGTGTCTGTTGCAGTTTGGTCCCAATTAGTTTTGGTCTGTCGAAATAGTCCCAGTAATTGGTATATTTGGTGCACTTTAGTCCCCAACCGTTAAATATAGACGGAAAATTATAACTTTGGGCCAAAATTGAAGTTTTAGCATTAAGTTAAGGTTAAAACGCAAATTCGATATAAATTGGATTTTTCTTTGTTTTTCTTTTGAAAAAAAATTCGATTTGTTTGTCAATATTTTTTTCCGAATTTTTTTCTATACCTTTTCAATTTTTTTTCCAATGTCTTTTCAACTTTTTTCGATATTTGAATTTTTGATCTTTTCCCTAGCAAAAAGGGTTCCACTTTGGTAGTTTTCGCTAAAACTTCGGTTTGATAAAAAAGTTTTGGTTTCTGTAGTTTTTTAACAAAAAGGTTCAATTTTGATTGTTGTTTGTAAAAAAGGTTCGTTTTTGAACTTTTTTGACGAACATTTTCGATTTTGGTAGTTTTGCAAAAAAGTTTCGAAAAGAAATCGAAAAAAAACCCGATTTTTTTTTTAAAAAAAATCGACAAAGAAATCGAAAAAAGAAATTAAAAAAAAAACTAAGAAAAATCCAATTTATTTCCAAATTTGCGTTTTAACCTTGACTTAATGCTAAAACTTCAATTTTGGCCCAAATTTACAATTTTCCGTCTATATTTAACGGTTGGGGACTAAAGTGCACCAAATGTACCAATTATTGGGACCATTTCGGCATACCAACAACTAACTGGGACCAAACTGCAACGGACACATATTTACTGGGACCATTCCAAATTTATATCCAAATTTGCGTTTAAAATGTGACGTTTTCACTACTCTTTGGGCAAAAATTGTAATTAAGAAATAAATTAGGGTAACCTAGCCAATTTTTGGTGCCAAAATCTTGATTGTGAGGGTTGACCCAACAATTTCCCTCCAAAACTCCATTTCTTTTTCTATTTTTTTATTTGATTTTTCAATTTTGTTTTCATTTTCTTTTTCAATTTTTATTTTCTTTTCCGACTACTTTTTGATTTTTTTCGTTTTTTTTCTTGATTTTCTTCTATTTTTATTTTTATTTTTCGATATTTTTTATTTTCTTTTTTGATTCTCTTTTTATTTTCTTTTTTGATATTTTTAGATTTTTTCAAAATTTTTTATCTATATTTTCCATATTTTATTTCCTTTTTCGACTTTTTTTCTTTTCTTTTTGAAAGTAAAAGAGGTTCAATATGATAGTTATTTTATCTAAAAGTTGCAATTTTGGCAAAAATTAGTTTGGTTTTGGTATTTCAAACTTGAAGATACGTGAGGTCTAAGCTTATTATAAGCTTAATTACAAACTCCTGAATATATGAAAAATGAAATCTACATAGTATCCGTTTGATTTAAGAGGTTTAGAATAATCTTGCATTGTGATCATCACTCAATTTTGAAATACGATCATTTTTAGATCGGTAAATTCACATGGCATGCGAAAAAAGAAGTACATAAGGGTTTTATAAGTAGGGTTGTGAGCGAACGTAAAAAATTTGACTTGATTCGCATTGTTCGACTCCAAAAATTTTGATTCCCGGCTCGGTGCGCATATGCAAACACAAACGGTAAAATTGGATGTTCGACTGATCGGACTGCACTGTGCAAAATAGTGCGGTCCGATCGGTCACTATAAAATCTGATCCACTATACATCACCAGTCCACTTCAGTTTAGTCCATTACACATTAACCCTAGCCCATGCCCATATATCCATATATTATCTAACACCTAAACCCTTATGTACTTCAGTTTAGTCCATTACACATTACACATTACACATTACACACTCACATTCTCATGCCTCACCTCTGACCTCACCTTCACTCTCTGAAAATCTCATCTCATCAGACGATTCTCTTCTCCCTCCTGCAGTTGCGTTCTTTCTGCCGATTCTCACTCTCTCAAAATCTCATCGTCCAAGAAATGTCGGATTCCAACCCCCTCATTCATTTCAGTTTCCGAGTCCTATTGAAGGTAATCGACTCAAACAATCTTTGCATGTTACGTTGTTGTATACTTGTATGAATATGTAGAGTGGGTCGCTGTGTGTGTGTGATGTTTTAGTTTTAAATAAAAAGTTTTGATGATGTATTCTTGATTTTTGATTATGATTTTTGAATAAAATTGGGCTTTGAAGTTTAAATTAATTGTATAATTGTGTTTTTAATTAATTTAGGGTTTCGATTTTAATAAAATTGGGGGTTTTGATTATAGGGTTTCAATTAATTAGGACTTTGATTAATTAGGGTTCGATATAAATTTAGGGTTTCAATTAAGGGTTTTCACATTCGATTTCAGTTTAAAAAAATTAATTAGGGTTGCAATTTTCATAAAATTGGGGCTTTTGATTTATAGGGTTTCAATTAATTAGGGCTTTTGATTAATTAGGGTTCCAAATAACTTTAGAGCTTTTGATTAAGGGTTTCAAGTTCGATTTCAGTTTAGTAAAATTAACTAGGGTTTATAAGTTTGATAAAAATAATTCTGTTTTTTTTCAGTTTAATAAAAGTAGGTATTTCAATTAATTGTGTATTTGTGTTTCATTGTTTTGTATTATTGTACGTAATTGTGTTTTGTATTATGCTATAACTTGTAAATACATATAAATGATAAAATTGTATATTAATTCTGTTTGTAACTGTTTTTCAGTTTAATAAAATCAATTCTGGTTTTTCAGTTTAACTTTTTCTTTTACTGTTATTTTTATCATCTTATGGAATTTTCATTTGTTGATTTTTCAGATACTGTGAGTTTAAACAACGACGAGGACACTGAAATGGGGGATGGTTTTGAATTAGACTCCGAAGAGACGGAGGAGAAGTTTCCTGATAGTTCGATCGTTGTTCCAGTGGGAGTTGATGAACTTGGTGTAATTGAGAAGCCGACTGCTAATACCTTTATTGAGCCAAAAAAGGGGCTTCAATGGCATGTGACCATTTTAAAGAAGTTATACTAGCTATTGGGAAAAAAATGAATAACTGTTTATTGGGTAGTAAGTTGTTGTCGGCATAAAAAAGAGGAACAACTTCTCACTTGGTTAGACACTTGAGAGAAGCTTGTAAGTCCCAAAAAGTTGTTGCTTTGTTCAAGCAAGATAACAGTAAGTCCAATGCTATCCAAACTCAATTACATAGTGTGTTTGTTTTAGAGAGTGAGAGTACAGTAAATACTTTTATTTTTAATTTTGCAAAAGTTAAGAGATTAGTTGCTCACATGATTTTAGCTCATGAATATCCCTTCAGTATCGTCGAGCGCAAACTGTTCAATGAATTCCTTAAGGGATACAATCCTTATTATAAGAAGATATCTAGATATATAGTAAGGAAAGAATGCTTTGATGTTTATGAGGAGGACACAAGAAGGTAATAAGCATGTTGTCTAATGTTAGTAGAATAAGCTTGACGACTGATTGTTGATGACCGCGAGTTTAGATGATAGGTTATATGGTCATTACCTGTCATTTTGTTGATATCAATTGAAATTGTAAAAAAGAGTGTTGTCTTTTGTAAATGTACCTCCACCTCACAATGGGGCTACATTGGCAAACTAAGTTCATAGAGTTATTAATCTGTATGGTATTCATGATTCTTGCATAAGTATTCTGAAAAGAGATTTTAATGAGTTATCAAATCTGGTTTTAAATGGGAAGTTATTCCATGTTAGATGTTGTGCGTATATTATTAACTTGTTGGTTATAGATGGTTTAAAGGAGATTGGGCACAAACTGAAATGGTTAGAGATGGAGTAAAATATCTTTTTGGTTCGGAAAACAAACTTTCATCCTTCAATGAACATAAAATCAATCTTAAGTTTTCTTCCAATAAATTGGTCCTCAATAATGTCACTAGGTGGAACAGTAATTATGTTATGTTGAATACTGCTTATAAATATAAACAGTTTTTCTAAATATTGTGCTGATGATGAGGCTTTTGAGAAGTATTGTCCGTCTGAAAACAGTGGAAAGAAGTTGTTGAAGTTTGTATCAAGTTTGTCACATCAAGAAAAAATTTCAGAAATTTACAAACTTCAACAACTTCTTCCCACTATTTTTCAGACGGACAATACTTCTCACAAGCCTCATCATCAGCACAATATTTGGAAAAACACTGTTTATATTTATAAGCAGTATTCAACCTAACATAATTACTGTTTCACCGAATGACATTATCTAGGACCAACTTATTGGAAGGAAACTTAAGATTGATTCTATGTTCATTGAAGGATGAAAGTCTGTTTTCCGAATCAAAAAGATATTTCACTACATCTCTAAAAATTTCAGTTTGTGCCTCAATCTCCTTTAAGCCATCTTTAATCAACAAGTTAACAATATACACACAACATCTAACATGAAATAACTTCCCATTTAAAACCAAATTTGATAACTCATTAAATCTCTTTTCTGAATACTTATGTAAGAGTCATTGACTGTTGCATTATCAACTGTCACAGAAGCTATCTTATCAGAAATACCAATATACCATACAGATTAATAACTCTATGAACTTTTTTTGTCAATGCAGCCCCATTGTGAGGTGGAGTTACATTAACAAAAGACAACACTCTTTTTTACAAATTTCAATTGATATCAACAAAATGACAGGTCATACAGTATCACCGTTCACCGTTGGTACTCAAGAGTTCAATTTTGATAACAATCCATGCGACTATTTCCAGACTTGCAAAATCAAAGCGATGACACTCTCCCTCTCCGTGTTGGTCTCTATCGAGATATTTATCAATTTTGAAGTTGATTCAACGGTCAATATTTTATTATAATTTTAATTTATGAATTTAAGTTTTGCCATGAACACTGAAAGTGTCAATTGTACCAATAATTCAATTATATAATACCTTTAAGATTTTATGAAAATATTAATATTATTTGATTGTCAATTGAAATTACGTGGAGGGAATCATAATCTACAATAATAAACTTACAAGAATTAAAATTCTTGTATGTATGACATCTAATTATTTTGGAACCAATCATTTAATCATATAGAGATCGGTCACTAAATGGTTTTCATTTGGACTTAATCATATAGGGAAAAAATAGATAAAAACAAGTTGTTGAAGATATAAATCTAAAATTTTCTTAATCATTATGCAAAGTCAAATCTCTCTTAGGTGGTCCCTGAGGAGTTAATAACTTTGAGTGTCTTTAATCAAAATATTAATATTACTATTTGTTGTATATTAATTTTCATCAAAATATTAATATTAATAAAGGTCGAATCCTTTATATATAGTTTGCTTACACAAATGTTTATATGTCATAATTTAAACATTTTCTTTATATAAAAAAAACATGATTAAAGTGTACATGGCAAACATAAATAAACTAACCGTCCTACATGTAGGGGCCAAAATTGTTGATTATAGGCTTTAGTTATATAGTGTTTATGTTCAAATTCTAGATTATGTGTAGATATTAATTAAGCTCTAGCTAATAATTGAGTAACATGAGCGATTGATATGTTAGTGGCAAAATTTAGCAAATTACTTTAATTTTCTTCCATTAAAATACAATATTTTGCTTAAAAAGCCAAAGATGAACTTTGAGTAATAAAAATAGCCATATAGGGTCCTCCTAGCAGCTGCTTGTCTGGGTATTGTTTAGCATACCTAGTCATATGTTCGCTTTCTGCACTGGTGGCTCATTGTTTAATTAAGGCTTTTCTTTATTTAAAAGTTCTTTGTGTTGAATTGTTGACATATATGTTGATAGTTTGGTTACATTAATTACTTGCACATGATGATAACCGAATAGAATCAGGATGAAAATTAAGAAGACATAAGAAAGAAAGAATAAAACTTAAATTCTGAGGGAAAATATGAGTTTAATAAAAATAACAAGAAAAGTATAGGTTAATAGTATAGACTTCAATCTACAAGTTCGGCTTGAGATTCAATTGGACCATCATCGAATGTAATTCGACTCTTATATTCAAAAGTATCTCTGGCACTGAATAGAATCGAGCTTTTCAATTTGAGGATGGTCATGTGTGTATATATGTTTATTCTATAACTAATAAAAGGACAAATGACACCTGACATCACTAACGTTTGATTTATTTACCATATTTACCGAGTCCGGATTCGGTGCATCAATAATTCGGTGCACCCGGTGCATCAGGTACCCATTTAAAGGTTTAATGTGGGTACTGTATCCACTTGAAACTTCATCATTGGTACTTGTACCCAAATTGTACTATAACAGTGGTACAATATCACATATTTATTTTGGATTGATAAATATGTGGTATTGTACCATTGTTATAGTACAATTTGGGTACAAGTACCAATGATGAAGTTTCAAGTGGGTACAGTACCCACGTGAAACCTTTAAATGAGTACCTGATGCACCTGATGCATGGAAGTATTGATGCACCCAATCTTTTCACATATTTACCACTCACGTTCACTTTCGTGCCAAAGACATCACTCATGTTCCAATACTACTCAACCCGTCTACTTTTCGTTAATTTTGCTCAAATCGCATTTTTAACCACAAAAGTTAGAAGGGCAATTTAGTCACAACACTTAAAATTATTAGTAACTACATCTAGATATTACATTTCCCCCCTAATTGGCCATCAATTGAAGCTTTCGAGAAACGGCACATGTTCAATTTTGTAAAAGCCCCAAAATTTAACAAGTACAATTTTGAAAAGATGCAATTTTGAAAACGAAATAGGTATAACTTAAAGTGTCGCGACTAAATTGTCCTTCAAACTTTTGTGCTTAAAATTGCTATTTCAGCAAAATTGGCGAAAAGTAGACGGATTGAGTAATATTGGAACATGAGTGATGTCTTTGGCACGAAAGTAAACGTCAGTGGTAAATAAATCAAACGTTAGTGATGTCCGGTGCCAATTGCCCTCAATAAAATGATTAGTATATCATACATGATCACATAATTAATCCATATGATAAATTTAAATAACGCTATAATAATTCCCCATCTATTTCATAGCTCATATTGGTAGCGACACTAATTAGATTGTATGGGATCGTTAGAGCTATCCATCGTTTTCAAATTAAATTATGAAATACTCCTTCCGTCCCTAAAAGATTGTCACATTTTGACTTTTGTTAGTCAAACATTATAAAATTTGATCATGAATTCTCATTAAACGATATGAAATAATATAGTCTTGTGGGACCTTATTAGTTTCGTCTCAATACATATTTTTGAAATACTAACTTTTTATAATTTTTGTGCATGTAAAATAATAGATATTTATGTTCTAAATCGTGTTTTGTTGACCACCAAAAGTTAATATGTGACAATCTTTTAAAGACGGAAGGAGTATAACAAAATAAATGTACATGTATGTTTCTATGAGTTAACAACTAACTAATCTATCTCACTAATTGAAGATTAATTCAACATTTCGATCATGGTGTCTTTTCATCCAGTTTATTATCTTTTCCTGTAAGATAATTGACCATATTCAAACCCTTCATTTTGGTAATCATACATAAGCAGCATTAGGAGTTTCTTTGTTTATTTTCATGGTTTTCTTATCCTCTTAATTCATGATGAATTTTTCAATAACTATAATGATGATGTAAAGAGCTTAAGATAAATTTAAAAACGTGGCCTTAATAAGTTTGAGTGTGAATAAATTCCATAATAATAATGGAGAATTAGTGTAGTACAGAAAACCAAAAGGAAAAAGTGTAAAATGAATAGATCAATATTTAGTGCATGTAGTAGACTAGGTAAGGTGTCTCTTTTGAAGTCGATGGCTTTTCACTTCGCTTCTCATTGTCATTTTCACATCAATAGTGTGTGTCATTTAGTCAAGGGCAAATGACAAATACTAAATATGAGTGATCGAAATAGGTCAAAGTGATGAAACTAGGTGATTGAACACGGAATTTTAAGAAATATACTTGAGTGATTTTTGATGTCATCTACCCTTTAATCAATGACAATTTAATTTAATTTATGTATGTATGAATAATAGATTATGTTTACTTGATTGTACAAATATTTTTAATTTTTTATTGTGTGCATATTATATTCGTTAAATATTTGTCAGTTGATATTGAAATGGGTCTCGTAATTATGATAATACAGTTAATACACAAGAATTGAGTCAGTTAAAGTATTCCCTCCTTTTCACATTCTACGAAAATTGTTTAGTTTTAAATTTTAATAGTTTGCTTTTTAAAGTAAGGAGTTCGAATATTTGAAACATGTTGTATAGTAGTATTGTTTAGTGAAAAGATATTAAGATTTTGCATTATTATTTTTCCTTTTCCTTTTGTTTTTCTGTTAACATGAAAATAATTAAGATTCAAATCAAAGTTTTTCATATCAACAAAAAATTTACTTTTAAAATTTGATAATTTTGATAATTGAAAAATTAAACTAGACAATCTTCATGATAATGATAATAAGAAAGGATATTTGAATTATATATTTTCATAATAATCTACTCATCTTTTGAATTTGTGTCATAATAATGACACTAGTGATAAAGTACCTAGCATTCCTAAAATTGTGGTAAATCTATCAGATGCAGCTCTAATTTATAAAAGCCTACAATTAGTTAGTTTTTTTTGTTGCTCATCCTAGTAGGCAATAAGGTAACCAACATTTTTTTCATTAAGATGCACTAATTCATTTGTATTAATCACAATTATACAAATATTAGTTGTTTGAAATATATTTTTAGGATGTATATAATGTATGTAAAAAATGTTCATGTATTAATCGCTGAAACTCTCCTAAATTTATTTTTAATATTATTTTAATGTACACAGGTGTTGAACCACTTAGTTTAGTTAAAATACGTATATACTTCGTAATACTTCTTTCGTTTCTTTTTATTTGATTGTTTGGAGCTTTTTTCTTGTTTCAAAATATTTGATTGTTTACAATTTCAATGCACCTTTTTACAATTCCAATACACCTTTTTACAATTCCAATGCACCTTTTTACAATCCCAATGTAATTTTTCACAATCTCTTAATAAAATATTTTTTCCCAAATAATCAAATAAAAAGAAAGGTAGGGAGTATATAAAGTGAGTATGAAATTTATAAACATTACTTCATTACTCAACACTCAACAGAGTTGATTGGTAGAGTTGCTTTTGTGTCATCAAATTGACCTCATTTTTGGGTCTTTTTCTAATCTTTTTAAATTTTTCCTCCCTTCATTTTAATATTTTAAATTATACATTTCTAGTTTCTCATTGTACACATCAATAACTAAATCTACATTGATTATTCGATTAGGACCTTATGTTTATGTGAATGTACCAGTTTAATTTATCTCACAAATTTTGATAATACACATACTAATAAAAAGGTGTATATAAATATTGTGGTACATTTTTATTTTTTTTCTTGTTTTAGAATGGTACATTTTGGTAATGTATATCACTATATAAAATTAAGTATATACATATAGTATCAATGATAAGAGTCTATGAGGTTCCACTCTAATACCAATTGGTAATAGAGAGAGTAGTCCAAGATCTTATATATTAACCCGAAAGGATATTGACTTTCGATGTGAGATGTGCATCTTAACAATCAAGCTATTAATGCTCTATACGCATTCTCCAAATGTGAGTTTTTAAATCAGATCGAAAATATAAACCTAATGAAGGAGTATTCTACATACAATTCATGCATGAAATATGTTAAAAGCTACTCATTATTCGTATAAAACGTTTACATTATTGCATAGAATAATAGACATACATTAGTCAAACTCAATAGGCACTAAGTTACATTCACAATCTAAAACTCGAGATTGACTTACCTGATAATACTTAAATGTCATTATGTTTATACACCCATTTAATTAAGACATTTACATTTAAATAAATAGCTTTGATTAAACACTCTTGCTAAATACTAATGCATCATAATATACTAATTTTACATATAATAATAATAATCAATCATCATACTAATAATTAATGTGGAACTCATTAATTTGTTGGTGTTGTTCACGGCTCGAAATTGGCTGAATAAACATCATCAAGCAAATTAATCAAATTATCATCATCATATTCATACTCTTCCTCATACTCCCCACAACTTTGAATGCCCCATTGTGTTTCATCATTTTTCTCAATAATCTCATCATTTCTCGCGAACCTCCCTTTAATCCGAGGTCTGCTATCGGCCAAAGTCTTCCTGCATTCATACTGATAATACATTCGATGTTAGGTATAACATTATCCCGCACAACCAGTAATAATAATCGAGTGTCTCATCCTAAAATTAATTGGTGACAGAAGTTTAACGTTATAATAATGGACACGTCACAAGACCTTAATCTTTTTGTTGAAATTTCTGAGGTTCTTCTTGTTTCTGTATCTCTCGATCTTCTCTTTTCTCTCCTCTGGACTGTATCTGCAAGCGACTTTGTTCATGCATTCCATCACACTAACCTCATTTGAATATAAACTTTCAGACAAATATTTTCGTGGTACCATATGTGTCCCCTGTTTTCACATAATAATATAATGTGAGTCTTAATCTGTACAAAACTTTTTCAAAAAAGAAAGTAAGAAATTAAAGAACTAGATGAACTAATTTCAGTCCGTTTATTACAATGATGCTTAAGCACAATGTTTAAACCTCGTATCTGGGTAATTAACAACAAAATTATTGTCATATGAATAATTCTTTAATTTCATTTTGGAACAAGAAAATTCATTATAATGCGCTTAATTGAACACGGCGATTTAGGTGCATTTCAAATACAAAATCAATATTCTACTCAATATGAAATTTAAGGAAACTTAAGTCTCATCTTTTGGTCCCAGCATAGTTGCACTTTAATCACAGACAGTTACAATGTTACTAAATGGAAGACGAAGAAATAAGTCTAAGATTAGTCCTGAAAATGACACAATTGTTGTAATATATTCCCGAAAGTGGAACAAATAGTATGGTCCACGAAAAAATTGGACTAATGTGCAAAATTGTCACTATTGAGACAATATTTCTACACTTGAGCCACTTTCGGGGACAAATCTACAACAGTGTACCTATCTGCTGGGATCAAAGTGCAACTTAGTTCCACTATCTGGATCAAAGTGCAACTTCGTCCCATTTTCTACGACCAGATCGACAATTGTCTCTCCATGCAGGGCCGAAAAAAAAGTGATGCATATATACCTGGAGATCATCTGTACTGAAGATTCTCCTAAGTGAATTGGAGTGAAATTCAGTATTATATGCTGTTGGTGATGATACAAGAGGATAAAAAGTGTCTACACTCTTGTGAAGTGACATAGAGCTAGTACTTCTCTGTAGAATACCTATATTTTCTGCTACATAACTTGTCATTGAGCTAGGAGACCCATAACTACTACATGCACTACTGCAATACCCCAATTCTGGCTTCATTGCCACCATTGACCCCCCATACTCATCACTCCCACTCCCACCAGGGATGAGCATAGGTGATGCTATGGTGGATGTTGCGAAAACCGAGACGTCGTCGGGGAACTGGAAGTGGCTAAAATGTTCCATGTTGTAAGTAGTTAGGTCGTCGTTGTATCCATTATTCATGGTGGAATATATATAGACGATGTGTTATGAGATATTTGGAGATTTTATTAGGGAATGGGAAATAGTATTTGTGGTTTGGGGGTGAAATTATGTGGGTTTGAGTAGTCTACTTAAAGAGTTGGAGAGTGACGTGGCGGGTGATGGAAGCCTCATGTAGGGTGGGGTAACCTTGTTTTCTCGATGCTGACCTTAATAAGGGTCTATGCATGCTGCCGGTTGACCTACTAGGCTACTACACCATTATGGGCTCCGCCTGTATGTGCTCAATAAGTTCGATTTGAAAAATTCGGTTCTCTAAGTTTTATTTAAAACTAATCTTGTTATAAAGTTCGATTGAATTTAAACAAAATGTTTTAACTCATACCACAGGCGGACCATGATTTTATGAGTACAATTCGTTTGGTGTAGATGGGAAGAAAGTCTCCAAAGCCACTATGTTCATACAATTTTTCTCGAATTTAGACAAAAATGACTTGTCATCAACCATCACTCATGTTTTACTGAATTCACCATTCAGTCACTCATGTTTCATATGGTCCCATTCACTCATTCATCTTCAAAAAAACGGTTTCAAGTGGTTATTCCGTCAACTTTATTTTTAAAAACAAAAAGTCAAAAAGGAGTAAAATTACAATTATGCCCCCTATTTGTAAGTGTAGTAGTTAATGAAGTTATATATAAAGAGAGGCAAAATAATCATTTCAAAATTTTTTGTATAAGAAAATAGATGTCAAATGACTAGTTTGCCATTAAAAGGTCAACGATAACCGAAATAGTTAACAAACTAACTGGAACCGTTTTTGGAAGATGAGTGAGTGAATGAAACCATATAAAATATGAGTGAGTAAATGATGAAAAGAGCGAAACACAGATAATGATTAATGCCTTTTGCCCTTAAATCTATATAAAGTATTTTCATTTTATTAGTCAATCAAAACAAGTTTGTCCGCTAGTAGTCTAGAGCCAACAAAAGATTTATTCATATTTATAATAATATCTTGATCATGGAGAATGCGGAACTGACGCTGAAGAAGATGAAGAACGATGAAGGCTTAAACCAGCTCACGTCTCATCAACAACATATCAGCAAGTTCGGTAATCCTTATTCTCCTCAGGCTAATGATTTTTGTTTTCAGTCGATCGATGATCGAAAATCTTAAAAAAATGTTGGATTTCTCTTGACACCGACCACGAGATATATACTCTCATCTGCTCATGTCATTTAAGGTTATTCATTTGGTTTCTTCCTCTTCTTCTCGACTACCACGGTAATTTCCCTACACATTTTAAAAATGCTTTTGCACAATCATAAAACACTCATGAGTTAACATTTTCGTTAGTTTTTTTAGGAGTATGTGGACTAGGAGAAAGCTTCACGCCTATGATGATGCCATTTTCATCTGTTTTAATAGATTATCTTTATTTTATGTCATGTTTATTAATGTTTATTTCAATTATCCTTCATCTCTTGGAGCTCTTGCTGCTATTATGGCTTTTATTGTACTTTAAATGTTTGTACCTTCTATTCACTATCTATATAAAAAAAAGGAAATGAAAGTATGGTACTTTTGTCATTTGGTGTTGGAGGGTGGTACTCAACTCTAACTAAAAGTTAAAGTTTAGAGAGGGTGTAATATTACGCCCTAAATTAATTAAATAAAATATAATAATTAAATTACATTATTTCGTAACTCGTTATATTGCTCGGGAATGGTTAAGGGTCCGTCTAATTGTCTTAGCGAGCTAGTTGATTTGGGTCTTGGAGGTTCATTTTAATAAGTGGGCCTATGGTTGGACTTTCCCTTTATAGAAGGGCCAAAAATAGAAATAAACCTAAAATCACTTTCTCCTTCCTCCATCTCCACAAACACACACACACACACCTTTTCTCCATCACCAAAAACGTGAGCCACCATTTCACCACCATTTCGGCCGGAAAAATTCAGCAAAGTCGAAACCGAACCAAGCTCCATCCTTCCCACGCGTCTTCCTTCGATTAAAGGTAGTAAATCGAGCTTTTAAAAACCAATTTTCGTACCTATTTTTGGGGCAAAAAGTCGCGGGTTTTTGGGTGATTTTTGGACCAATTTTGGTGTTGGGTTGATGCTAGATGATGTTAAAACATGTTTAAGCTTCGAATTATACCCTAAAACTCACGAATTTTGGCTTAAATTGTTGATGATTTGGGCAATTTTTGGGGAAAAAATTGGGTTTCGAATTTGGTCAATTTAAGGGTGTGTTTGGTTGCGTTTTTGGAGCATTATGTTGTTAATTAACATGTAATTATCATATAAATTGGGATTGTACATCTAATTGGGGTTTGATTGATGAGTTGACTTGTTGACTTGAGAGTTAGGGTTGACTTTAATGGAATAAGTGTTTAATTGGAGTAATTGGAGTATGAAATGGTGATTTAATGATTAATTGGGCATCAAGATTATAAAAATAGGCCAAAACGAATATTGGAGACATGAATTGAGAATTAGAATAAGTGTTGGGGACTTGATTGTAATTATGTTGTATAATTGGGGCTTTAATACAATTAGAATAAGTGTTGGGGCGATTAATCATGAATTGGACTAAGACTTAAGATGTTGACTTGGACTTGACTTGAATTGGAATTAAGAGTTATTTTTGGGATTGACATTGAATTGACTTAAGTTTGACCTTGACCATAGTTGACTTTGACTTGGAGTTGACCGCTGACCAGTTCGCTAGTGATTTAACTGTTAACGATTGGATAGTTAAGATAATATATAATAATGGGCGTAAGAGGTACGATGAATATGACTTATAATTATTATAGTCTCAGGGTTGACCATGTGGGGGCCAAGGGCAAAATCGTCATTTTTCCTATATTAATCTAAAAGGCCTTGCATATGTATAATAATTAGTGATGTAACTATTACGAGTGGGACGGGGTGTATTTGGAGTAATATTTGATCTAGAATATCTATATTATATAGGTCCTACTGTGTGAGCGATTCCAGCTCGAGACTCGGGGATTCTATTTGCGTGCTTTGCTTGAGGTGAGTTCTTACTCACGTGTTGTTATTACTCTTGTATGTGTTGTGTGGTTGTGATAGTACATATGGATGCATTATGATGATCACTGTTGAACATTGAGCATGAGATGTTTAGGGTGGACCTACGGGTCGTATATGTGTTGTGTGTGTGGTCTTGATCCGGCAACCTAGGATTGAACGGTCGCCATGGTTGGTTATGGGCCGTAGGTGTGTGTGATGATGGTTGGGTGATGATGATTTGTGATGTGATGATGGTATGCGGGTTGAGATAATGTACTCCCCGCGGATGAGATGATGTGTACTCCCTGCAGGTTGAGCTAGGTAGAGTGCTGTACAGTACGAAAGTCCGGATCCATGCATATAGTTACGCATTTATGTGGATATAGTGGTTATTATTGCGCTTACTCATGTATTTGTACCGTTGTCTGTTTCTCATTATGATTATGTATGTCATTGCTTTCGCATCACGTATGTGGGGTGGTAGCCACGCGTGAGAAGGATTCACCAGCTGTCGAGCTGACCCCTTCGGGGACTTATCTTTTCAGGCTAGATCGGCAGAGTTAGTATCTGCATCGGTGAGAGACGGACGGCATTAGGAGTTCCCTCAGTCATCATCTTTGGAGTCGAGTCATTTTCTTACATATGTTTATTGACTATTTTACCCCTGCGTGGGTTATCGGATGTTGCGCTTTTCTTTACTTCTTGTATTATGTGGAGTTTTAGCTTACACCCCGATGGAACTATTTTCGTTACTCTCGTTGACTCAGTATGGACATTTTCACATTTTTCACTTCCTTTTATTTAAACCACGGTATTTATTTAAAACTGTCTTACTTATCGAGTCATCCATCGAGTGGTGACTCTGGTTTCGGATTTGTTATCGAGCCTAACCTCAGGGGGGCCCACCTGGGGCGGGTCGTTACAAGTTTGGTATCAGAGCTTAGGTTCTAGGATTGTTGGGTCCTATGTGTTATGTGCCTGTCTGCTAGACTGTTTAGGGTATGTGGTGTCCTTAAGAGTTAGCATATGGATAGGGGTATGATTGTGTTTTTCCTTTTCGATTTTTCCATAGACTGAGGAGACATGCCGCCGAGAGTTGAGACGAGACATTCTGCCAGAGTCGCAGGCAGAGGTGCCGCAGGCACTGCTAGGGGAAGGGGTGCCCGTGGTGCTAGGGGTGCTCCGAGAGGACGTGGCCGGGGTCGTGGTCGCGGAGTTGGGGTTGCTGAACCCAGTTTGGGTCAGCAGGACGCGAGTAGTCAGGCGATTCCTCCGAGTATTCAGGAGGGAGCAGGGGGGATTGACGAGGCACAGGCGCCGGTGCAGGTGGTGGCACCTGTAGCACTAGACGTTCAGAGTAGGCTATTTAGTGACTTCCTTAAGAAGAAGCCACCGACGTTTGAGGGGGAGTATGAGCCGATTAAGGCTCTGGAGTTTCTGGAGGATTTGGAGGTCATTTTCAGACCCCTTGGAGTGAGGGGGGCTGTGAGGACAGAATTCGCTACCTATCAGCTGAGGAGTGGTGCTCGACATTGGTGGAACTTGGTGCGCAGATCCTACGGAGATGGGGATGATATTGAGATTCAGTGGGAGGAGTTCGTGGGGGCCTTCAAGGCCAAGTACTGTCCGCCTAGTCAGATGCAGGAGCTAGAGAGGGAACTTATACATATGACTCAGGGAGGACGCTCAGTAGTAGAGTACGAGCGACGTTTCAGTGACTTGAGTAGACTGATACCTGATGCTCACCGCAGTGAGGAGGTTCGTATCACCAGGTTTCAGGAGGGGTTGCGTTTGGAGATTCGCAACCGGATGGCACTAATGACTTACTATCAGTTCCACGAGATGATGGATGCCGCTCTAAAGGTAGAGCGAAACCTGGAGGAGGAGCAGAGAGCCGAGCCGTCCGGAATTGTGAGAGGTAGAGTCTCACACGGATGGTACGGTCTTGGATGTGGATGTGGATGTGAGTGTGGATGTGGGTGAGCTCAACGAGGACGTTGAGTGTTTAAGTGGGGGAGATTGTAATACCCGGCCCAAGGTGGGCGATGTGATATGTTTAATATGATTTGATAGGTACTACTCATACCATCAAGATGCATCTTCTTTTCGGTAACCCAACTCAGAAGAACTCCAAAGTTAAGCGTGCTTGACCTGGGGTAATTCTAGGATGGGTGACCCACTGGGAAGTTTTCCAGTGAGCACGTGAGTGAGGACAAAACGTGCTGGAGAGACCCGTGGTGGTTTGTGAGGCCAGTCCATCAAATCAAATAACGTTCCGACCCGATTTCGGGGAGACGGGGCGTTACAGAGGGAATGTGCTATTTAGCCAAATTTCTCAAAAACCTGAGTGACCAAAAGGATTAGAGAGTTGATGGATTATCAAAATTGTATATGATTTATCAAAGACTTCTAAAAAACAACAGTTGAACAACACGCATTACATATTTCTCCATAAATATGAACCTACACAAAATAGTGTTTGTAATCCCCTCAACTTCTAATCCCATTATTCCTCTCTCAAATTAGAATATCAATCACTAATCAAACATGTTAATAAATTTGTAATGCTAGATAAATAAAAGAGAAAGCATATTAATTAACTTACAAAGCACGTTCTTACAATTTTACTTAATTTATTAAAATTTATGACAAAAGTATATGACAATTAGGATAATAATTATTCATTATTAACCAATCAAATTGTATTGTCAAAATGCTTGAATTGTTTTAGGTACTTGTTCAAGGACAAAACCAGTGGGGCAAATGGGCACCGCCCTTAGATGTTTGAAGCTTACATATAATTTACATGTAATTTGCATGTCAAAAAGTAATTTTGAGTAATTGGTATGGAGCAATAAGAATTCCTTATAGCAGTTTAAGTTCGAATCATGTGACTATAACATTCTTTTTTCTAAATATTTTTGTTGTTTTAAGTTACTCCGTCCGTCCCAAAAAAATTGTCACATTTTAAATTTTAGTGGTCAACAAAATACGATTTAAAACATAAATATCTATTATTCTACATGTGAAAAAATTATAAAAAGTTAATATTTCAAAAATATATATTGAGACGAATCTAACAAGATCCCACAAGACTATATTATTTCTTATCGTTAATATTGAGAATTAATGATCAAATTTTGTAATGTTTGACTAACAAAAGTCAAAAGGTGACAATCTTTTAAGGACAGAGGGAATATTTTTCTAATTCATTTTTAAACATTACGTCTTTTAAAAGTTTACAATCCGGATTTTGGTATGATCTTTTCTGACGTTATTCATACGCCAAATTGATGCTATATTTGGCGACGGAAAATCTTCCTGATGCTAAAGCCTTGTATTCTACTAATAATATCCCTTCTTTTTATTTTTCATCCTCGTTCCTTCTCTACACTTACTCAAAATAAAATACTCCCTCCGTCTCTAAAAGATTGTCACATTTTGACTTTTGTTAGTCAAACATTACAAACTTTGATCATGAATTCCCATTAAATGATAAGAAATAATATAGTCTTGTGGGACCTTGTTAGATTCGTCTCAGCATGTAAAATAATAGATATTTATGTTTTAAATCGTGTTTTGTTGACCAACAAAAGTCAAAATGTAACAACCTTTTAGGGACGAAGGGAGTATATAGGACATATGTCTATAGTAAATCCATACAATAGAAGGTACCCACTGACCACCATAATAAGGATACCTCGTTACTGAAATGAAATAGTTCCCCAAGCAATGAGTCCAGAAATGTGGGTACCAATTATATTGTTGTTGCACCCAGACATAATTTGTTTGGTTCTCATTGGTTTATAACCTTCCCCATTAGATATAGACCAACGAAGAAACGAAACGTCTTGTACCCTTTATTTCTTTACTTATTTTCCTCCATAAAAAAGTCTACTCAACTATCATTTCATCACTATGTGTATATGTGCACATAAATTGGTATTGATTTAGTGATTCTTGAGGACCTACAAACGATGAAGATGTGATAAGGGTCCTCAAATTCATTGTAATTGATCTTCAACCTAGACTATATTGACGTTGCATGTTTCATAGATTCCAAGGCATTTTCAAGGAGTGCATTATTATAATACTTCGTATAAGGTTTTAGTCAACCCATTTAGTGGTACCTTTAATTTTTCTTTCAAGTTAAGTTTATCCTATGTAGTTAAGGGTGATATTAATTGGAGGGGAAACATTTGCAACCATCATTCATAAAACTTTGAGATCCTGAAAGTAAGGGTTTCGATAATTTCCCTGCCCTAGAGATTGATGTCGGAGGTTAGGTTGAAATATGCCTTAGTTTTCAGGGGTATCTTGGCTTCCATGTACACTACTTCAATTTGAGAATTCATTCCAGAGGGAATCGAAACCACACCAAACGAAGAGGCAATGGGGCCACCTCAGCACCAAGACTCTTTACCACTGAGCTATGCTCTGAGGCTACAACCATCATTCATGTTTACATGTAATCGCGCATTCATCATTCACTCACTCGTGAATATTATAATTTGATTTACTCATTGGTCTTTTTAGATTGTTTATTACTTACTTTTGCTCATGTTGATAAATTGTTTTTTTTTTGTAAATTAATGATGTGGTGAGATTCGAACCCAGAACCTTCTGATCACTAACGAAAGCCTTTTCCACTAGGCTATTCGATTAACTCAAACTCATGTTGATAAATATTTTGAGAAGTCAACTGTTAATTAATGGCTGGTCGCATGTGATACATTTTCACGAGCAAAATAATAATTTTGCATCTAAACTAATTTGGGATATATATATTATATCCCTTTTCTATTTTATTTTTAGAAAAAATTTATATACGAAATTACTATTTTGTCCTAAAAAAACTTACGTGTGTGGCACATGACATTAATTAACAATTGACTTATCAAAATATGTAACAATGAGCCGATGGCTCAATAGCCTAGTGGCATTCGACCCAACCTTTAATGTAAGAGATCATGGGTTCGAAATCTTGTTGGAAATAATTTGTCTTATATTATACTATAACTCTCTAGTTATAAATTTCTATATTCGTTGTTTGTAATCCCATAATATTCATGAGTAAGTCAGTGGTGAACACAGTGCCGGCCCTTACCCATGGCGGGGGGGCGCGGTCGCACTGGGCCCCCGTTTTGGAGGGGCCCCAAAATTAAAAAAAAAATTATATATATTATTTTATTGATTTAAAAATTAGAAATTAAATTATATATTTAAAAATTATATTTATTAAATAAGTATTAAGTTTATAATTTTAGAATTGAAACGTGATAATATCAATATAAAAACATTAGCACTAAAACTATGAACTTGGTTAACTATTAATATTATAACATTTAATAATCAAATTCTATAGAGCAAACATGAAACATTATTTAATGAGATTAGCATAAATAAGAATCAGATGTACTGTCTGCTTAGCTTACTAATACTCTTTTAGTCTTTCGGTCTTTCCTATACAATATATTAATAATTGTTTGTCTATTTATTTATTTTTCTTATACTCTTTTAGGTGATATCATTCATTTTTCTTTTGTTAATTTATTTATTATACTTGTTTATTAATAATTGTTTGTCTATTTTATAAGATGTTGCCTTTCAAATATTTTAATCCGAAAGTGATAAAAGAAGAAAAGAAAACGTGAAAATGAATTGGTTATATCACAAAAATGAGCTCTTGAAAAATTCTTTTCTAACAGTACTCATATAGTAAGTGATCAATTTGATGAAAGAAAATGTAGTTTCAAGTGATAAAAATGTAGTCTCAAGGAACTTGATAATGAAAATATTATGCTATCTGGACTCAATAATGAAAGTTTGGCTTATAATAGTGAATCTTTACCACATTTTAATATTCGAGACCCTAAAACTTAGGAAAATTTAGCTTATAAAATGAGTTTTCAAAAATTTTAATTTTATTATATATATCGAGGGCCTCATTTTTAATTTTCGCACTAGGCCCCGAAAATCTATGGACCGGCCCTGGGTGAACATAAATAAACATAAATAATAATTACACCCTTTTAACCTTGATAGATCACCTTTTTCGAGACACAACTAATTCTTTTAATAACAAGCGAGTAAAACAATCCATCGTGTGAAACACGATTAAATACATATTGCCGTATGTAGGACCTTGCACACTCTATTACATGTCATGTTGTTTCAAGTCTCATCTTAAATTCTTAACTAATTTTCTAACATCATCAATAACCATGAAGAAAAGGAAATACGATAAATGATAGGCATCTAGAGCATATGATTAACGTAACAAATTAATTTAGTTTCAAATGTTGTTGGAATTTTATGTGATATTACTTGTTACACTCCATTACCATTATAATATATATATGTTCCTTATTTATTTGAAAAGTTAACTTTAAGAAATAAATCATGTACCGTAATTATAAGCCGTAATATTATTCATGGAGTGTAATAATATGTCACCACACATATTTATACTCCCTCTATTTCAAATACTTGATTATTTAATCAAAAATACTTTATTAAGGAAATAAGAATATTTACTATTACACCCTACATAATACTATCAAAATGAAAAGTAGCATATCAAATAAGGGTCAAAAAAGAAAATATGAGAATAAAAGTACATTAAATTCTATAAACAATATAATCAATTATTATGAAAAAGTAAATTTTTTCTAACCAATCAACTATTTGAAAAAAGAGGGAGTAACATATAAATCTACTTCCTTAAATTTGAATTTAGACAACACTATTCAATATTAACATTATACTCCCCCGTCCCTAAAAGATTGCTACATTTTGACTTCCATGGTCAAGAAAACACAATCTAAAACGTAAATATTTCTTATTTTACATGCGAAAAAATTACAAGAAGTTGATATTTCAAAAATATATATTGAGACGAACCTAACAAGATCCCACATGACTATATTTTATCTTATCGTTTAATGAGAATTCTTTATCAAACTTTCTAAAGTTTGACCACAAAAGTCAAAATGTATCAATCTTCTAGGGACGGAGGGAGTATTAGTCTATGTACTAATACTATTGATAACTAATACTTTTGTCCCTAAACGATTGTCATATTTTAATTTTTGTTGGTCAAACAAATTTGATCATGAATTCTTATCAAAAGATAAGAAATAATATAGTCTTGTGGGATCTTGTTAGATTCGCGTGAATATATATTTTTGAAATATCAACTTCTTATAATTTTTTCGCATGTAGAATAAGAGATATTACGGTTTAAATCTTGTTTTGTTGACCATGAAAAATCAAAATGATAGTTATATATATATACTGATCTTCTACTGTATAAAATCCAATTATATTACTCATAAAAATTACTCCATCTGTCCCTAAATGATTGGTACATTTTGACTTTACATGGTCAAACTTTAAAAATTTGATCAATAATTATCATTAACCAATAAAAAATAATATAGTCACATGATGTCTTGTTAGATCCGTCTCAATATATATTTTTGAACGATTAACTTTTTATAATTTTCCTAAGAATAAGAGATATTTATGTTTGAAATCGTGTTTTGTTGACCATGAAAAGTCAAAATGTACCAATAATTTAAGAACGGAATGAGTACTTTTTTTATTTTTGCAAATCTTCCTACGGAAGTTGAATCTTCCCAACACGAGATAGAGTCCCTTTGGCTATGCAGGTTATAAATCGAGGAAGAGAACCAAAGAACCAACAAGATACGAAAGCAGAAGCAATAACCCCTATAATATTTTCACCAAAGTGTTGCTTTCACCCGATTCAAACTCCCGATATCTGGGCGTCTACACCTTAATAATTTTGTTGCTTATCACTAGACTATGTCGCAGTGCTTTATAATTTATGGTTCTATTATTATGGCCACAATTCCTTTTCCTCAAAAAGTGACTACTCTTTCCAAGAGAAAAGAATATTTATCATAGCTTAGTGTATGATGTAAGGATTACTAAGTTGAATCTTCCATACTATTGATGAAAGGATTGTTATTCAAGATCCGAGTACAGTCATGTCTTCATAATGCAGGTGGAGTATATATATCATGAGTTTGACTTGCATGAATGTGACACCCTACGATGTTACAAGTCAACGACCCATGTGTATAAGAATATGGTTTAAATTAGGAATTTACACTCCATAATTTACTTAATTAGCTAAAATCACATTATTAACAACATTATTGTCCCTTTTTTGGAACCCTAATGATGTCTAATCTAGGTTGTAATTATCGCTAATCTATGTCAATTTATTGAAGAACCCTTTATGCTCTTCACATGGATATATACTATTTCCTCCGTCCCTAAATGATTGACACATTTTGATGTTTTGTGGTCCACAAAATACGATTTAAAACGTAAAGATTTCTTATTTTACATGCGAAAATATTGTAAGAGTTGATATTTCAAAAATATATATTGAGATAAATCCAGCAAAATCTCATATTACTATATTATTTCTTATGGTTTATTGAAAAATCATGATCAAAATTTTTAAAATTTAACTACAAAAATCAAAATATCTAATCATTTAGGAACAAAAAAAATATTAAATGTGATGGTTTATTAATTCGACTAATATATGTATTTGTTTCTTATTTCTTGATATTTAGTGGGAAGTGGGGTATTGCAGACATTTCTTGTCAAAATTGCAACTTGGCAAATGCATGGATGGGCTGTCTCAATTGAAAAGATTTGTAGGCTAAATGCAAATTGTTTTGAGGACCACACCTAAAGTGCTTTACCGATTAGTATTTTAGGCACAATCAATGCTTGTACATCCTAATAATAATTATTAAATAAGAAAATAAAACACAAATAATTATAAAAGTAGTCGTTAATAATATGTCACGTAAAAGTATTTATTTTAAGTTTATATTTAAACTAACTTAAATAAAAATCATTTTAAACAAATTTTTAATTTTAACTTTTCCTATAATTAAACAAATTGAAGATCATGGGGCTTCATTAGAAAATTAACTAATTCCCCCTCCCTCAATTAAATATAACATAAATAATAAAAATCATAATTTTGACCCAAAGTCTAAGCAACATGACTAATTGATTGTTAATTTCTTTCTTAATATTTTGTTAGTTATCTTGAAGGCAGCTCTCTCTTTAGGCCTAGGCTTGTTAAAGCACTTTAAGCTTCGTTGGTTCGAGAAGTTCGATTCGATGTAATTCGAATTGAGCTCAAATCTCATTTTTAGATCCGATCAAATTCGAGCCAAAGGTTCGATTCTGCTGGAATTACATATATTTGGGATTGTTCTGCAATTTTCTTCTTATTCTATTAAGAATTCAAACTTTGAACCTTCGAATCGGACCTTCAAATTTTTTAACCGAACCGAAGTTCGTAATTTTTGGATTCGTTCGAATTTGAGCACAAGCCAAACTCAGGATTGTGATTCGGTTCAGTTCGTTTCGTTTATAGGTGTATCTGAATTTAGTCTATTATGAAGTATCTATTAGTGATTAATCGTTGTCATGTTCTTTAGCGTTATCATTGTGTATGAAAGGCATAAACCAAGAATTTTATATATTTTCCTATTTTCGTTAAGAAAGTTCTAATGCCAAAAACTCATGGTTAGAGTTATTTGAAAAGTTTTTTCGCTTTAAAAGTCAATTAATGAATCTTAAAATGAAAATATGTTGATGGTTTATTGTTGCGGTCATGTAAGAATGTTTTTTTATACTCTTATCATTAATTTAAAAAGAAAAGAAAAAGACAAGTGTATTTAGTGTGCTGAGAACGTGATAGATGGAAAAGGAAATCTTAAATCAAGTATAGAGTTAATCGAATTGTCTACTGGAAAAGACTCTTGCTAGTGACCAGAAGGTCCTGGGTTCGAAACTCATCATTGCTAATTTACAAAAACAAAAAATCAAGTAATTAATATAAAAAAGGATGGTATCTCGTCCTAACACTTCCACGTGCCCTTGTCATGGGATTTACCAAATAGGAAAATTGTGGGATGTGCCTCGGATGATTAAGAGACTAGAGCATTATTTTGACGACTTCAGTATAATTAAGGTTTGTTTCTTAGAACAATCGAACTCACACTGCATGAAGAGTAAATGATGCTTTCAGCTATGTCCTTCTCAAACGAATGAATCAATAGGATATGAGCCTCTCATTACACACGTCCTAGACTCCTAGAGCAAAGCAGCAACTTGATCAATTGGAGGTACATTTGAGATTTTTCAACAATGTAGTGCACAAAAGATAGCTAGGATGATCAAAATTATGAAGGTATATTTGAGAATTTTCAACTTAAGCATTTGAGGCTTGATTTGTAACTAAAATCATAGAGATTTGAAATTAGTTGTTGACTGAAAATCAGTGTAATCAAGAGCCCAAATCAGGTGTCAGTGGACGTGTGCACGTGGCAAGTAAAGAATTATTTTATACTCCCTCCGTTCCTATTTATTTACTTGATCATTTGGAATTTTTTTACTTTTTCAAAATATTTGATCGTTTGTATTTTCAATGCAACTTTAAGGTTATTTTCTTCTTTTTACCCTTCAATAAAGTAATAGTATTCCAACATATTTTTTACTTTTTGAGCATATATTAGTAAACTCTCCTCATTCTTTAATAAAGTGATTTTTCTCCAAATGATCAAGTAAATAGGAACGGAGGGAGTATATCGTTGGTGGACCGTGGACGTGGCAAGTATGGGCCATCCAGAATTCGGATTCTCACGCAAAAAGGCCCAAAACAAAGGTCCAAGCGATAAATGAGTGAACTTTATAAGGCGTCAACTCTGTCAATATATTTTTAAGATACGATTTATATATATGATACAAAACGTAAATTTACGAAAGAAGCAATCGTTAATTTTTTAGTCAATAAAAAGTGTACAATGTTTGTTATTCACATTCGTTAAAACGTTCAATTCACGTTCTATTCGTTGGCTAACACATACATCATCTTCCATGTAATTAGGAAGTAGTAGGTGGTAACAACTAATAAGATAATAAAAATATGGATTGATTATAGAAGGTTCGATTTTTTGCACAGAACACAAAAAGATGCACTATAGTTCAAATGTACAATCACTCCACTCAAGCATAGCTCTGCTAATTTGCACTTGAACTCATAAATAAAATGGATAATAATTACATACTCATTTATGTTCAACAATTCTCATGAGAGAAATATTACAGTTGATATGATCTACAACTACAAATCTACAATAATCATATGATAAAATATAGTTTAAAATAATGTATGAATCGAGCTTTTAATTAGCTCTTAAAAATATCATATTCAGGGGCGGATCTAGGACGTCGATTCGAACCCTGATTTCGCCCATGTTCGTACTAATATTGTAGTTTGGGTTCATATTTCATAAGCAAGAGCTCAAAGTGAAGCTGTAATTACCAAGCTAGTGTGCTATTATTAAAGATTATTTGTACAAAAGTCCTACAATGTTCATTCTCACAAATCTTACACCACTCCTTTTATTCATCTGTTTTGTGAACGTGCTTGTACAATTTTCTACGATGTCCATTATCATTTCTATAAAAGACGTGCTTCCAAGCAAGTTTCAACTACGAAAAATTCGTTTGTTATTTGGCCCACTTTTGAGACAACTTTCTCTCAAAAAGAGAGATCATCGATACGGTTTTTTTTTTTATTTGAGTCATTTAATTTCGTAAAAATTAATTACTGCTTAAAATATTTTTATTAAAATAAAACATTATGTTCTAAATCCTAAAATAGAGATAATTGATGAAATGGTTCAGTAAATGGCAACGATGCACAAATGGTCCTTGTAAGTGTATATCGCGTGTGCAAATGGTCCATAAATTAACACTTCCGTTAAATATTGACGGAAAAAAAAGACCTAAGTCTGTTTTAGAAGCCATTTGTGCACATAATATACATTTACTGAGACCATTTGCGCTTAATTTGAAAATTTCTAAAATTAAATAATTTTCCAAATTTTTATCAAAATTGTAAAACTTACACAAAAGTATAATCGTTAACTTTCATCGTTGGTGTTAATTTAGAGACCATTTGCGCACATGATAGACACTTATGGATCATTTGCACATCAGTGCCAATTACGCGACCAAGTACAACAGTCATCCACTTATTAAGACTATTTCGACAATTAACTCTCCTAAAATATAGTACTAAATATGTAGTGAGTAATGCGCAAGGCAAGATTTGACTAACAAAAATATAAATTAAAGTTATATGGATATTGAGAAAAATAATTCATCAAGGAAATGAGTAGTCATTAATATCAACATATCTAAAATCGGCAAGGGAACTAATGATTTAAAATTATGTTTATAATTGTATTGAGTAAATGAACGTTTTAATTAAATTGACATATAGGAATTAAAGTTCAAAACAAGAAATAGTTCAATCTCATAATTTTTTTAGTAAGTAAACGACGGATTAGAAGCAAAATTAAGATAAAAATGAAAGTGGGGCCAATTTAAGAAAAAAATATAATGGGGGGCCAATGTTTTTTCTTTGAAATAGATAAAGTATCAACAAATTTCAAACTATGTTTAAAATAAGAGGTAACACTAGATTTGGTTCCTGATAGTGCGATGCAGTTGTATTTTAGTCCCAGATAGTTACGACGTTACAGATTAGTCCCTAAAATAGCACAAGTGTTGCAGTAAAGTCCCGGAAAGTGACAAATGTTGCAGTATGGTCCCCAAGAAAATAGGGATTAATGAGCAAAGATTGTTACTTTTGGGGATTATAGCGCAACATTGAGGCCACTTTCGAGGACCAATATGCAATTGTGTAATTATCTGGGACCAAAGTGCAATTTTATCTGGGACCAAATCGACAATTATCTCCTAAAAATAAAGGCGCAAACATTTTTTATAGGACTTAAACTCAAGTCCAAGGGAAGACTCCAACGAATTAAGCTACAATTTCACTTAATTTACTAAATAAAACGGTATCGAAAAGCTTACGGGACGGTGCCCACCCCACCCCTCTAGGTCTGCCCGTGCAAGAGAGGTGAAACACATTTGAATATAATTTTACAATATACCAAGACGTGGGAGCCATGTAGCAAATCAGAAAGAACATACCACATTACCAAGAAACTCTTAAACTAAAATTTCATCCAATTGATAGTATAATTTACAATGATAATATCTAGTTGCCATTCAACAATATTTCATTCTTTGTATAAACCCACGTCGTATGTTGTTATACCTAACACATGAAATGTGATATGCTTAACATAATGTATCAATTTTATCATGATATATGTTTTCCTATCACAAATTTATAATTTCATTTTGAAGGCGTTGAACTAAATTTTCCGAACACCCTTCAAAACGTATGTCACAAACATTCAAAAAATAGGAAGTAACATTTAAGATATAGGCGAAGAATTACAAAATGGACAGCAATGGTAATATATCAAGAGGGAATTCTGTGAGATGGATGTTAGAGAACAACATGGAGATTGAGAAAGTAGCTGATCATGGTAATCAGCTTCCTCCAGCAAGCTCCTCATTGCCTAAAAGTTCAAGCAAAAGATCGTCCAGATGGGGCGGGAACAGTATGAGGAAAAGGAGTGGCGAGCAGCAGGGCACCGTTGCCTCCAGGGTTGTCCCCAGGATGGGGAGGATGCAGTCAGGGGCCGCGAGAGGCCTTAACAGCTTGCGGTTTCTTGACAGGACTACCACGGGGAAGGAGGTGGACGCCTGGAAGGCTATTGAGAGACGGTTTAATGAACATGCTGTTAATGGAAGAATTGCCAGGGAGAAATTTGGGACCTGCATTGGTACTCTACTACTATATTATACTCTTTTTTTGAATTCTATCATTTCAAGAATTCGACCCCCGGCCCCTACCCAACTTAGGCGGGAGCCTCTATTAAGGTACATCAGGACATGTTATTTCACGATTTTTCTTCTTTTTTCCAGGAATGGCAGAGAGTAAAGAATTTGCTGGAGAGCTATTTGATGCCCTGGCAAGGAGGCGAAATGTCGAAACTGAAAATGGAATACGCAAAGAAGAGTTGAAGCAATTCTGGAAAGATATGACAACTCATGACCTTGATGCAAGGCTTCACATATTTTTCGACATGTAATGAAGTTTAATATTTAATGTAAAAAGTGTGATGAGATCGAAGCTGATGAATTACAATGACTGATTTTGCTTTCCTCCAGGTGTGATAAAAATGGTGATGGTAGGCTGTCTGAGGACGAAGTAAAAGAGGTGAGAATTTATACATTCTAGTGTTTCTTTTATGCTTGATGTTTCTCTCTTTGTGAATCAAACATTTAGATTTTATAATTGTAAAGGTTCTAGTAATGAGTGCTTCAGCAAACAAACTATCGAAATTCAAGCAACACGCTGGCGATTATGCTGCTTTGATAATGGAAGAGCTTGATCCGGATCATTTAGGGTATATCGAGGTGAGTTTTACACGGATGTTCTTTAACTCATCTGAATGTCATATTTGCTTCCTCTGTACCTCAAATTCTTCTTCAATCAGATGTGGCAACTGGAAACTTTGCTCCGCGGAATGGTTAGCACAGAAGAAGGAAAAAGTGATGATAAAAGAAATGGGAAGAACATAAGTTCAGCAACACTTGCTAAGACCATGATCCCTAAGGGATATAGATCGCCAGTCGGTAAATTCCTTAACAAAACTACAGAAAAGGTTCATGAGAACTGGAAGAGAATTTGGGTGTTCACACTTTGGCTGTGCATCAATGCTGCGCTATTTACATGGAAATTTGAACAATTTAGAAGGCGAGGTGCATTTGAAGTGTTGGGTAATTGTGTTTGCATTGCCAAGGGCGCTGGAGAGACTTTAAAGTTCAATATGGCTCTTATCCTCTTTCCTGTATGCAGAAAAACACTTACAAGGCTCCGAGAAACATTCCTTGGGACGGTCATACCTTTTGATGATAATATCAACTTCCACAAAATAATTGCCTTAGGAATAGCAGTAGGGACTTTTTTGCACGTCCTGTTCCACACATCTTGTAATTTTGTGAGGTTGACAAACTGTCCTAGTGATAAGTTCGATCGTGTTTTGGGGGAGGATTTTGATCATCATCAACCAACATATTTAGATCTTGTACGTAGTACCCCAGGGATCACTGGCATTTTGATGGTCACTCTGATGATGTTCGCCTTCACACTGGCGATGCATTATTTTAGAAGAAATGTCGTCAAACTTCGTTGGCCTTTCCATCATCTTGCAGGGTTTAATTCCTTTTGGTATGCACACCATTTGCTAGTCCTTGTCTACATCCTTTTGGTGATCCATGGATACTTCATTTTCCTCACTCGCGAGTGGTACAAAAAGACTGTAAGTATGATCTTTGCATTCACTTTTCTGTATCCCCACCCCCCGTGAGAACCAAAACCGCGCAATGAGGTTTTATTAAGACTACTACATTATCAGAAAATTATGAAGTTCCCTGATTACTGTTTCCTTATAATAATTCTTACGCTAAACATTGTTCATGAGAGAATATGTACAATAAATTAGTTTACGAGAAACTAATGACGAATGATATCTCTTTCTCATGCAGACATGGATGTACGTGGCGATTCCAGTACTTGTTTATGCTACAGAAAGAATATACACAATCTATGAACTCAGTCATAGTGTTAACATTATTAAGGTTTTGATTGCGTGCATTTAACTCTTTCATCTCGATAATCTAACGATTTTGTACTTATCATTCCTGTTCTCAAAATTGGTAATGCAGGGTGTGATATATACAGGAAATGTGTTGGCATTATATATGAGTAAACCTGTCGGTTTCAACTACAAGAGTGGAATGTACCTCTTCGTTAAGTGCCCAGATATATCGAATTTTGAATGGTAAAGAAAGCCACGCCCGATAACAGCATTTTTTTCTATCTTATATCTTCAATTCATCGTTAAGAACTCCGCTTGCAGGCATCCATTCTCCATCACTTCTGCACCAGATGATGACTATTTAAGTGTTCACATTCGCACGCTGGGTGATTGGACATCAGAACTCAGAAACAGATTTGCCAAGGTTAAATTTCGAAGTTTTCCTTCTACTAAGCTCAACAACCTTGAGGTTTGTCTCCTTATCTCGACTGTGAATCGCAAATGCAGGTCATAGAACCACATTCAACACAGATGAAGAAGGGAAGTACTTTGATAAGGATGGAAACTAAAACATTCACAGACGTTGAACAATCCAAGATAGAGTGAGTCATCCATCTTATATAGCAGTTGTACTTCTAATAACATCCCATCCACCCACCCCCGTTCCACCCACCAGCTCGCTCCCGTCCCTTTTACATTCATTGTTGAGCTACATTATCGCAGAGGTTTAAATTTTGTGCAGATTTCCAAGGATTATGATCAAAGGGCCTTACGGAGCACCAGCTCAGAATTACAAGAAATATGACATCCTTTTACTCGTTGGCCTTGGTATTGGAGCAACACCATTCATTAGTATCCTCAAAGATCTTCTAAACAACGAAGCTGGATTCGTAAGTACCAAAACATAAAAAGTAAAATGCAATATGAAGGTATAGCCAAATATATCAAAGTCCTTAATATTAAGCTACTGCAGGACATAGAAGCTGGGACTTCAGAAGCCAACAGGGGTCCTCACAGAGCATACTTCTACTGGGTGACAAGGGAACAAGGATCCTTCGATTGGTTCAAAGGCGTTATGGATGACATAGCTGAACATGATCGCAAGGTGAGTCATAGTGTCGAACACAAAGTTCCATAACAGCAGACTTATCGTTAAATACAAAGTGCGGGGCTAGATTTCTGCTTGATAGGAGTCTCTTTAAAAACACTAGGCCACGAAAAACATGTCGTAGATAAAGGGTATTAGAGATCTAGAGGTAAAACTAACATAATTCTGCAAATTTTCAGCATGTGATAGAAATGCACAACTACTTGACGAGTGTGTACGAAGAAGGAGATGCAAGATCTGCACTCATAGCCATGGTACAATCTCTTCAGCATGCAAAGAATGGTGTCGACATTGTCTCAGAAAGCAGGGTAAAACACGATAACAACATTTTCTCTCATATAAATATTTTTCCATAAAATATTTTCTAACACATTGATTGAAACAGATAAAAACACATTTTGCTAGGCCTAATTGGAGAAAGGTGTTCACTAATTTAGTAAGCACCCACCCAGGGTCCACTATAGGTAAGACTATAGACTTTAAGAAGAACGAATTCGCACAGGCCGAAGTGTGCACAAACGGCTAGTATGGACTAATACGAAAATTAATTGTTTGTTTTCAGGTGTGTTTTATTGTGGAAGTCCTACTCTTGTGAAATCACTTAGAAAGCTTTGCCAAGAGTTCAGTTTAGATTCTGGAACTCGATTCAACTTTCATAAGGAAAACTTTTAGATCTCAATATTTTTTAAACATTCTCAATTGTGTACTATGTTATTTGTATTTGAATCACATGCTCTATTTTACATAATTATAATTTAAATCAAGTATCATACGGAGACGGATACTTTTAGTTTTTTTTTTTTGTAAATTAGCGATGAGGAAATACTTTTAAATTATTGTAGAGAATAATGTTATCATCGTAATGACAAATCGAACTACATGTGGTCGAGAAATGTATTAAAGTTATGAACAAATTAAAATGATAATTAATCAATTTTTACTTAATAGAAGGTCAGTGATCAAAATAGGTTGCTCACCAAATATCGAATATAAAAATGTAGTATAGGCAATGAAGATAATAAATAATTTTCGAATGAGTGGATATAGTCCTAAAATAATATTTAAAATTAAGCTAGTTAGATATTATGAAACTTATGAAACTAGAAAGTTTGCTTAATAATTTTTACACCCTATCGAGTGATAGTGATACTCATATTAAAAGTAAGTAAATGAAGAATAACAACTGAGTGGAGTGTCATAATCAAAAAATGAAATGTCAAAATCATTAACCAAAAGTTTTTGTGAATGTCTCGATCAAGATACCCAAACAAAGCATGTCAAGATACCCAAACAAAGTATTGGTGAAGGTTGTCAACAGCACATCTATCCACCAACTCCTAGCTTCTAGTACCCCAACGTGCGACATATAAACTAACCTAAATCTAATAAAACACTAACAAGATTCGGTTCGAAAAATCAATTTGTTGAAATATAAATAATTATAATATTTTTTTCTTTCGGTATAAAGTTGAACCATAACACATTTTTTGTGTCAACTTTGATTCTAAGTCGAAGCAAATATGCATAACAAATCAAGTCAAGCACTTCGATATATAGAAGACTCGATCTAATGCAACTCGCTCAGGTGCCACAATCTGCTAGGGTTTGATATAATTTGACTCGTTTATCGTTAACTCCACAAAAGCATTCACGAACCGACTACGATCCATGTCAATAACTCGAATATATAAGGTTCGATCCAGTCCGACTCATTTTCGATAATTCCACAAACGCATGTCCTGATTCCTCGGCAAAAACACAAAAGTTTACTACTCGAACAAGAATCTGTGGAACTTTGTGCCGTGTTCGAATAGAGTATACAGTATAGTAGCAGCTTATAAGCATAAAAACAATCAATGGCTTCAAGATTGTGGGCAACCAGAGCTGCTTCTTACCTCAAGATCTCATCTTTACACAGAGGCTTCGCCACTGGTATATTATAATAGAGTATTTATTGGTTTATAGTTATTTTTATGAGTTTTATTTCATATCTAAAAATGGGTTTTGGTTGCAATGAATCTAGTGTATATGATCTGCATTAACCATGTTTTTTCTTTGGTGATCTGTAACAAAGATCTGATTTTGAGATGTGGGTTTGGCTTACTTCTTTGAGAAATAGATCACTGATGAGATGAATCACTTTTTTATTGATTGCATTCTGTTTGATAAATTGTCTCCACTTGTGGTTTTGGTGTTTTCAGTCCTAATCGTGCATATTTCATGAGAACATCGAATGACATAGTGGTTAGGAGGTCACTTGACTTAGAGGTCGTGGTTTGATTCTCATTGTAATGGGGTGGTCGGTGGATTAAAAAAGAAAAAGTCGTGCATATTTCATTTATAGTGTTTCTTTGTTTACATATTTGTAAATGTTTTTATGTGATATACTTATTGGGCATGTGTATATTGAGCATTGTTGGGTTCCAAACTTCCTAGTAGATAATATGAAATGTTGAGCTACAAACTCTGTATGATCTTCGTGTTGCTCAGCTCGTAAAGCTACAAAGTTGTGTTTGTACATTTGTTTGATACATTCACAAAAATAAATGTGATGGGATGATCTGATTCTTCAAAATTGGAGAACATAGAAGGCGCCCCCCAGATGACTAAGAAGAATAGATAGAGAAACGAAGCGAAGAGTTATGGAGAATATTTATTCCCTTCCACAAATCCTTTATCAATACATGGACTTATAAATGTCTATTTTCTTTTCACTCTATCATCGTTATGTATTAGTTTAGATAAAAATTATCTAAGTAGAAAAACATCTGAAAAACATTCAGGTGAAGGGATACAACATGATATCCCTCCTTGTCGCAGTTCCCCTCTCTGTCATGCAACAAACACAAAATTTTAATTCTTGTTTTGTTTTCATTGATTTATGTGGTATAAGGGGACGCATCAAATAGCTTAATTGAGTGGATTTGTTCCACTCATCCTCATCAGAAGTATTTATAGGCTTCATTATATTCCGACACTCGTTATTTCTTTGCAGTTGTCAAGGATCTTAAATATGCAGACTCTCATGAATGGGTGAAGATAGATAGTAATAGTGCTACAGTGGGCATCACTGACCATGCTCAAGATCATCTTGGTGATGTTGTGTTTGTTGAGTTACCTGAAGTTGGAGCTTCTGTTACACAAGGTGATAGTTTTGGTGCAGTGGAAAGCGTCAAGGCTACTAGTGATATAAACTCTCCCGTATCAGGGAAAGTAATCGAAGTAAATGAAGAGCTTAACAGCTCTCCTGGTCTGGTAAGTCACATGAAGCTATCATATTCCTTATCCTTTACAAGATTCCTCTTAATTACAATTGTCACTTCCATACATCGTTCATTTAAAGGGATCCGTTACGTTAAGTGCTTAAGTTTTTCTTTGCGGTTTTCCTACATGAGTAGACTTTTATGGACTATATTCTTACAGATCAATGGCAGCCCATACAAAGATGGCTGGATTATGAAAGTTGAGATGAGCAATGCCGACGAAGCTAAAGCTTTAATGGATGCTGACAAGTACACTAAGTTTTGCGAAGAAGAAGATGCAAGCCACTGAGTGAAGCCTGTACACATCGTTGATGAAATCTTATACTGGTCTCATCGTTCTGGATTTTACAAATCTGTTGGAATAATTGCCATTTTCTCCCTTTTTCCTTTTCCTTTGTGTTTTGCATGATGCAGAATTCTTGGCAGACCAATGTGTAATTGGCCCAAGATATAGACTTGGTGGATGTGAATTTTAGTTTTGCTCAGAAATAAAAACTTTCGATTTTTACTTTAGCTATGCCCCAAGACGAACTTTCTGTTGTAAAATTCTTCATTTTGTTTTACCAGATGGTGAAAAGAAAATTGTGTGCCAATAAAAATATCAATAGAATTGCAAATTCAAATTGTTACTTTTGCATCAAATGTAAGTGATGAACTAACAAATTTTCTACTGTTACACGATACAAATTTTCGAGTAGCAAACTAATTTCCTCATAGCCAACAGATCTCAGCTACTAAAACAAAAACATCAAAATTGAATCAGAGGCACAACTATGAAGTTATTCATGTGAGACCTTACTTCTCTTCTTCTTCTTGGTCGGCTCGACTGAGTTATCCTTCAAACCTTCTTGATGGTTCCCATTTTTCTGGTTATCATTTCTTAGGTTCACTAATTGATTTACCATGTTGCCAACTTCAACATTATCTCCATTCTCACCTCCTTTCCTCAACTCATTGCTAACGCTATCCTCGGCTTCAACACTATCTTTCTTGTGAATCTTCTCTTTTCTCTTCTTCTTAGTTGATCTCATATCCTCAATCCCACTAATCCTCATAGAACCACAATCCTCCTTAACCACGCCAACCCTTTCATCGTCTACCAGTTCGTCCTGCTTCTCATCACGTCTTCCAATCCTCCTTTCCCCATCATCGTAATTCATGCTTTCGTCATTCTCCTTGTTGCTAGTGCTCCTTTTCCTCTGCTTCTTATGAGAAGATTGCGGATGCTTGAGGTCTTTGTTCAAGTGGACCAATGAATTAAACGCTTCTGAAGCATGGTTGAGGTAAATGCATACAGCATCAGAGACACCATTGTTTTCAAAGGAAGCAAAATCAGAGATATATCTTGCAGCTTTCGACAACGATATTGTCTGCACAGACACTAAGTCGCCTGATATGGTCTTCATACCTCACACCTATAGCGACACAGAAAGCTTCAGTACAAATCAGCAGAAAACTTACTAATTCATACCTTAAGAACCTCAACAATTTAATATATTGATCATAATTCCCCTACAATATAAAGTTAACAAGAAGTTCTACAAATATTCAAAGAACATTATCCAGAGTTAAAATTGACAAATTTTGCATACTTTAACACAAAACTTTGACTTAAAAATCGAACTTATGATGTCAATGTACATTATATAAAAAAAATTATATCTTGATATATTGATTACCAAATATTATACAGTACAACTGATGTAGCGAGATCTACTGATCTGAAAAATAATAACAGATATGTAGCTTTCGCTACGGATATGAATAATAAGGCCGTTGATTTCAACGAATAACGACAATATTATCCCTTCAAAGCGTTCGTTATTCACCCGTGAATATCGAAGGCTAAGGCTTCAAAAATACTATGCTTGTTCAACAAGAACAATTGATAGATATTTCTGGGAAGAAAGAAAACAAATGTTTTCAAAATTTTATTCAATAATCAACTGTTCCAATACATTCACTAGACCACTTATTTATAGTATATTATCAAAACCCTAATATAAGTGGGCTCTCCAAACAACCCTAATGCGTGGGCTCTTCAAACAACCCTAAAAATTGAAATAGTAATACTAATAACATGACTAAAATATATAATTATTATCTAATAATTTAACTAGACTCTTAATCTTCATCATTCTCTCCGGGTTGAAGAGAGTTCGTCCTCGAACTCGGAGTGGTTGCGTCGCCCATCCACCTGGATCCCAATAAAAATCAACATTTTTAATATCATCATTTTTAATGTCTTTGAACAAGGCATAAGGAGTGCTGACAGTGTCCCTCTCTAAATCAATTGATTCAAGCATATTGCTCACATTCTGGGATCCACCAGCGCTATTAAGGAAGAGTTGGACTATCTCGGCAAAGCCTCCAGCGCAAGCATCATGCAATGGAAGTGTTTCATCTTCATTCTTGACATCCAGACTCACTCCCCTTTGGACAAGTAGTTTGCCAATTATTGGTCCTGCCGGAATTACTATATTGTACCCTACCAATGTTTTTAGTCCAATTAAATTGAACTCTTTTGCCACTTCCCTCACATCCTCTATAAGAAAAACATCTTCCACCTCCATTAGGTCATCCAAGAGAGTCTTCTTAATTTTGTTGGTGATTAGATAATAATCATCATCGTAATCATCATACACTGGATCTCGATCATACAACAATGTATTATCATCACCAAAATCCACATCAGAGTCCAACAACGGTTGCATCGCGGAGGATCTTGTGACTGCTGATACCAACTGATGTAGCGAGATCTACTGATCTGAAAAATAATAACAGATATGTAGCTTTCGCTACGGATATGAATAATAAGGCCGTTGATTCCAACGAATAACGACAATATTATCCCTTCAAAGCGTTCGTTATTCACCCGTGAATATCGAAGGCTAAGGCTTCAAAAATACTATGCTTGTTCAACAAGAACAATTGATAGATATTTCTGGGAAGAAAGAAAACAAATGTTTTCAAAATTTTATTCAATAATCAACTGTCCCAATACATTCACTAGACCACTTATTTATAGTATATTATCAAAACCCTAATATAAGTGGGCTCTCCAAACAACCCTAATGCGTGGGCTCTTCAAACAACCCTAAAAATTGAAATAGTAATACTAATAACATGACTAAAATATATAATTATTATCTAATAATTTAACTAGACTCTTAATCTTCATCAACAACTTATTACAACATATAGAAAATTACTTGAACCATCAAAATTCACTTAAGCAAGTCTTAATATTTTTCACTCACACTATAATTTTGCTGAATAAATAGTAAACAATTCATCAAATCATGTTCATATAATATCTTGAGTTTCCTATATTCAATTTATCTTTTACAATAATTAAAAAAAAACAAAAAAACAGTCCTACCTTAAAAATGAAGTCTTTGAAGCCTGAAGAAGCAGAATCTTGAACAAAGAGCAAAAAAGATTCAAACTTTAGTTATTTCAGCAACACCCTCTTTGTTATTCGTAAAATAGGTTTGGAGTTTTAGGTTTTATTCAGAAATACAGCTTCTTTTTGTTGTTTTTCTGCAAATTAAAAGGCTTGCTTAATTGCTTTACAATTTTTACAATTTAGGTGCCGCACCTAGGCCCACTTGCTAGTGGGGTTGGCTAGATGGTGTTGACTGTTGAGGCCTAAGGTATGGGTCAAGTCCTATGTAAGCTATGTTATACTCTCTCCCGTTTTTTTATAAACGGTTTTAACGAGCGAGTAAACGATTGACACACGATTTGAAACGAATTACAAATCGTAGCCGGTTCGAATTAAAACTATATTTTAACAAAATTAATTTTATAAAAAGTTCTAACGAGTGATTAGCTAGCGAGTTCAAACGATTTACGACTTGTAGAAATGAAACGTAACTAGTTCAAAATTCAAAACGAGCAAGCAAACGAGCCGATTTTAACGAACCGGTTTACGAGCGATTTGCGAGCGGACCAGTCGATAACAATCATAGATGCCACTGCCCACTAGGTTATTGAGCCATCGGCCATTATTTTTTTTTTTTTTTGTAAATTAACGATGGGGTGAGTATCGAACCTAGGACCTTCTGGTCAAGCAGAGTCTTTTCCACTATACCATTAGTTTTAAATATTATATGTAAAAGTTTAGTTTCTTTTTTATATAGGAAGTTCATTTCAAGCATTTTATAATATTAATTTCAAATTATTTTATTTTATTTTCAATTTATTTCATATTCATATATTTTTTATAATATTTATGTTTATGCAAATATCTTTGAATTTATATTACTTATTCTGATTTTAACAATTTTACATCGTTTTCTAAAATGTCTATATAATGTATTTAAAACGTTTCTTATTTTTATCATTGCAAAACTATGTTCGGAAAAAAGCGTCAGGGATGATCCCAATAATATTTTATGCAAAGCTAACATATTAGAGAGTTTACATTATTCATCCAAAGTTGTAGGAGAATTATCAATCAAAATTTAACCATAGATCCTAACATTACTCAATCAAACCTTTCTCTATCGCCGTCTTCTTCAACTTACACTAATCATGGAACACATAAACAAATCCATATGACAAACCAAATGGTAATTTTCAAGAATCCTAGTATTTTACGATAATGTCCAATCCTATTCACAACCTCAAAAGTTCCATTACTTTCCTCTTCACAACCATGTTAGTAATCTATGTTCTTTATTCTTTGAGGATTATATTCAATGAAAATGGAAGTGTTAATGTAGACATTGCCCTCGACACGAGTAACGATAACTCTTCATCCATTCCTGATCACCCTTCTTGTCCCGATGATGATCCTTCTGATGAATTGCCTGGCGCGGACACGGACGTGAAACACATCGTTTTCGGCCTTGGCGCGACGGCTGAGCAGTGGGATGATAGGAAAGAGTATATAAAACAATGGTGGAAGCCAGGGGAGACAAGAGGGGTTGTTTGGTTAGATACCAACGTCAACACTTCGTCTAATAAAGATGGTCTGCCCGATATTCGAGTATCCGAGGATACTTCTGATTTCGCTTACACGAATCCCGAGGGGAATAGGGCAGCATTGAGGATTTCCAGGGTGGTATCTGAGACATTCAGGCTTGGAATGAGTGATGTTAGATGGTTTGTGATGGGAGAAGATGACACGGTTTTTGTTGTGGATAATATTGTTAGGGTGCTTTCTAAGTATGATCATAATCAGTTTTATTACATTGGTGGGATTTCTGAGAGCCATCTTCAGAACATTCATTTCTCATATTCGATGGCCTTCGGGGGAGGTGGTTTCGCTATCAGCTACCCGTTGGCGCAAGAATTCGAGAAGATGCAGGATAAATGCATTCAAAGGTACCCTGGTTTGTATGCCAGTGCTGATAGGATTCAGGCTTGTATGGCTGAGCTTGGCGTACCACTCAGTCGGGAACTAGGCTTCCATCAGGTTAGACAAATGAATTTCATCTTGAACTTTTGCATCCATTATATACATTGAAACATAATTTATTTATCTAATTGGATTATGTGGATGTAAGTCATACTTTTACTGTATGATCAATCTATATGTTTTGCAATGCTGATTTTGGATATTGCAGTTTGATATATACGGGAGCCTGTTAGGGCTTCTCGGATCACATCCAGTTGCACCATTAGTCACACTACACCACCTTGATGTACTTGATCCAATATTCCCAACTATGAACAGAGTCGACAGCGTTAGGAATCTTCTAGAATCTGCGAGGTATGACTCAGCTAGTTTAATACAACAATCAATTTGCTATGATCAAAGAAGGTTTTGGTCCATATCGGTGTCGTGGGGTTATGCTGTTCAGATCACAAGGGGGATTATTTCCCCCAGGGAGCTGGAAAGGCCAGCAAGAACATTTCTCAACTGGTATAAAGGAGCTGATTTAACAGCTTATACGTTCAACACGAGAAATCCGGTAAGAAAACCATGCCAGAAGCCTTATGTCTTCTACATGAGCACAACAAGATATGATAGAAGTACAAATGAAGTCATTGGGATTTATACACCTTACAATGAATCTCACCCTAAGTGTTACTGGAAAACTACATCGCCCGAAATTATTGATTCCGTTGTGGTCGTGAAAACACCAGACAGAAATCGATGGAAGAAGGTATACTGTACACTCAACAACAAAAGATTGTTATTGATCTAGACCTCACTAAACTTTAGGAAACAAAAATATGCTTAATGCTGAATCCTTTTTTTACTTATTGCAGTCACCTAGGAGAGATTGTTGTAGTATTCTACAAGCAAGACGAAGGGGAAGTTTGAAGATATGGGTGAAGAACTGTGACGAAGGCGAATATAGCGTATTATAAGCAGGGAACTGAACTTCAGTCATATCAAACAAAGTAAACAGATAAGAACACATGGACTAATGGATCGTTGAAGTCGACAATTCTTCAAAATCTACATCAAGTTTTTCAGTGATTCGACACAAGGAGTATTGTAGCTCGAGATCTCAGGACTTCTCTGTAAAATACCACTGCATGGTTGTTCTAGCAATTTTTCAGCTTGTACTATAACTATTCCTTTTAGACCATAGGCAGAACGTTCGAAGTCTTGATTTTTGAATGGAAATGGGGTATCACAACCTGTTGAAGGTATACTATATGCTAGGACATAGTAACTTTATCCAATTTTACTTGCTGGCGCAACTGCAATATGATCCTCCATTGGTTGACTGTGTGAAACTGATGAATATGGAGGAAATGCAGTTCTCAGGATTGCAAAATCAAAGCGCGTTTCATTCAATGTCTTTGGTATCTCCAACTGACGCACTACTGTTACTCGCCCACCCTTTATTTCAATATCCACTGCAGTAAAGTAAACTTAAGTATATCATTAACAAACACAGACGAAGTCACTCCCTTCTCTGCAATTTGCTTAAGAAAAACTTTCCAACCAATTTCACCTTATTATGTATTTACTTACTACCAAAATTTACCAAGATGATCAAATCTGACCCAAAGAGAACAAAAACACCATTTAACAGAAAATTCTTAGTTCCAACCAACATACTGACATGATCAAACCTGACACAATAATCGAAAACGGGGATAACCCAAAAATGCATTATTTCCTTAAGAGTGAAGAACCCCTTAATAACATAACCATTTTTTTCTTCATCATTACATTGAGACAGAGTAAACACATAAGATTATTTCCAAATAAGTGTTTTGTTTAGTTACTAATAATCAGATCAATTTCAAATATTAAAAGCAGTTTACAAATCATTATCTACAACAATATCAAGAAACACAACCTGCACTAAATCTTCCTGAAGTCAGAAAATACTTAAACACAAAAAAATGAAGCATATGGGTTCTTCGAAATACTAATATCAATCAAATCTACACAACTTTACCTACAAAATTAATACTCACTGTTGTTTCTACAATCCCAAGTAAACTAACTCATAAACTCAAGAATCATTATTTCATCATTCCAATTTAAAGCAATCTTCAACGTTATCGTGAAACATGCACTAAATCTTCCTGAAGTTGGAAGAATGTTTAAACAAAATGAAGAACAGAAAATGAAACACACAGGTTGTTCAAACTTCTAAGTAAAAATGGAAAAATGAGTTCTTGAAAGAGAGAGTGAAAATGAAGTATAAGGGTTCTTCAAACTACTTGTAACAATCATATATTCACAACTTTACCACGAAAAATCTTACTACCATTTACTGATCTTTCCACATTCCTAAGTAAATTAACTCAAGAAACTTAACACATTCACTGATCTTTCAACAACCCCATAAACATGCCCCAATGTCTCCGAGAGATTCCCGCCTAAATGGAGCAAGGGGATCTGATAGTAGGCATCATTACCATTTACCCCCCCCCCCCCACCCTAGGTTCTAACACTATGTACTACTCCACAAAAGTCAGAAGATAACAAGTGTAGCCGCGTAGGTAGTTCAATCTTTCAGAAATCCTAATGAATAAACTCAGACAGAAAAATGGAAAAATGGGTTCTTGAAAGCATACCTGCATAAGAAAACCACCAGAGAGTAAAGAGGCAGAGCAAAACAATCAGAGGAATAATGTGCACCCATTTTGGGACAGATGGTTTCGAGCCGGACGCCTCTCTCTTGGTAGAAGAATGATGATGATAAAGTGGAAGGTCGCCATGAGAGTAACGGCAACCATGTTTCTTGTTAGTGTTCATCAATCTTGCTTGAGATCTTTGCAGCAAATCAACAACGTAGTTCTTGGTTGATGATGATGGCCTTTGCATATCCGTTTCTTGAGGGAGAAAAAGATTGAAAAATGATGATTGGAGAATGATGATTGAGGGATGTTTGATTCTGTTGAAGAGTGTTTATTTGTATGTTTGAAAAAGAGGGAAAATGATGTTGAAGAATCTTGGTAGTTAGATTCAGTTATTTGATAGGGAATCTTGTTTGGATTCTGGAAAGTCTTCCTGGATACCACACACGTGCACATTGTCCAATTTTTTATTGTCAATTAGTAAGAGAATAAAAACGAACAAATGATATCAAACATCACTCTAACCTTTGCTAATATTTTCACTTCGATCATCATATTTTAAATGTGCGAAAATTCGATCACTTAAACTAAAAAGTATGTAAGAATTTGGTCATTCAGTGTTGTCTTTTATGATCCCGTTTTACAAAATAAGAAAAGAAAAGGTAGAAGTAAAATTAAATTTGTGAGATGAATTCAAAATTTATTTAAACTTTGTGTAAAAATAAATTGTCCATAAAAAGATGGAGGAATTAATACACTTTATTAAAATCATGACATGTGTGTTGTTCAATATTGTAAATTAATTAAAAACAAAATAAACCATGTCATGATCTTAAAGAAGCAAATATTAACCAAGTCCATGTGTGAGTTAAATTTGACACAAAAAGTATATAACACCCGATACAAAGCCCTAGAGTGAAATGTGGAGTATTATTTAATTCCTATTTACCCCTATACTATTGTTTTTGTTTCTTTGTGCCCCTATTCTTTTTATCGTGTCGGACATAAACGATAGTATAGGGGAAAATAGGAAATAAGCCTTTTATTTATCAAGGTTGCGTTTGGATGAAATAAGTTACTCCTTATATAACTTCAGAAAAACATAAATGGAGGACTACAAGAAAACTAGCAGAAAGAGTCCAAGACAACTACATATCCATACTAATATACTTTAAATCTCAGTGTTTACCTATTTCTAGACAGTTTGATGATCTTTCAGACACCAGTCACAGCTCAATGAACATAAAAAAGGCTCGTATTTACGCCAAAAAGGCACCCCCAACTGCAGACATGCATGAGAGTAAAAGGATATATATCCATAGTGTTTTTAATTTAACATCCAAAGCTGGACCTGTAATAACTAGAGAAACGAAGATTCAGAACCAAGTGTACACCGGGTGATTACTGCAACATCCGAGCAAGTTTCTGTAAGAGCTCGTGCTTCCATTTGTTAGACGATTCTACTGACTCTAGCCCTCTGGGAAGAACAAAATCAGGTGACTGCATAACAAAAGAGTCCAGTAGGTTTCTATATGACCACCACACCCACGTTCAGTCATCAGAGGCTTCTGTTGTTACTTGTTCTTGTTTAGCTCTTTGAGAAGAAGTGGAATTGGCATTAAATTTCTGGGAGGCCAGATAATTTAATGCTGTGACGACATCAGCTATCAGAGGTCTCAAGTTTGGTTGTTCTTGAAGGCACATGGCGGCAATTGCAAGAGCTTGGTACAACCCCCTTGTTGGATATCGACCTTGAAGAGCTGGATCAGCCATTTCGCGAAATTTCTTCCGATCTTTAAACAATGGTTTTGCCTGGAAAATGAACAGAACCTTTAAAAGTCAAGTTCAATGTAAGCCGTATTGCAAAAACTCCGAACATATGAAGTTGAATGTTAGTTGATACTTCCATTCATCATGTCACACAGAAGGTAATTCAGTCAATACTAATTTAAATAAACAGAGTCAATGAACGCCTTTATGCAGAATGGTTGACCTGGCTTTGACATATCAATATCTCACTCTTTCAGTGATTTCTCTACTGATAATGTGTAGATTTGTAGTTCAATACTCATGGTTGCAAATTATTAACTGATGAAAGCCATTTTGTTTGCACTATGTAGACTCGAGAACCATGAATGATCACGAATCAATAGTTCCACTATGCACTTGGAAGTTGGAACAAATGAAACATAAAGGAGGGTGATTTACCCACATGATGCAAGTATCCAAAGCTTCAACAAACAAGTTCAAACTGATGAAGGCGAGATCTGAGAAATACAGCTTTATACGAAATTCAACACAGCAACAAACGAACACAAATGTCGACCTCACATCCCAATACGGAAATGGGAACCCAAAAACATGTCGTAAATATAAGAATAGGGAAAGCCGTGTGCAATGAAAAATGCAAGCACGGCTTGGGGAGAGATTTTCCTAATTTTATAAGGAAATTAGCTACTCCATCCGACTAGTTACGGGTTCGAGTCCCGGGCAACCCACCACCTCAAGAAGCCCCTTGACTGAATGCATTACAGTGTTCCAGGTAATAAGTTAATGAGGAAGGGCTTCTTGTACAGCTATCTAGAACTGAAAATGCTTATGTGCAATGACTACATTTCCTCCATTTAATGCATATCTCATTAATGAGAAAAGATTTGTTCGTACATGTTGTATTAAGAGTACTATTTCTCTCCCCAGATTCATTACTTTCTTCAAAAGGTTCACGGGAATCCATAAAATGAATTATAAATGTAAATAGACAGCAAAGCAAGAAACAAGCAGGAGGAAGGCAGAATTAATTTACACTTCATGGTTAGTTAGTTAGTAACACCAAACATTTTATATGCAACATAAATTATGGTGATACATACAAAAGAAACAAATAGATCAAGTGAAGCTATAATTAATAACTCAGGACAATTGGTCAATTGTAACATTTTAAACACTTATTATAAGCCAAAGACTATATTTCTGAACAAATAGCATATAATTTCAAATTTTCAGAACCTCCATGTTAGTATGAAGTGGTTCTAATTCATTTTTTATCTTAGCTGCAACATATATTTTTGCCCAATTATATTAGAAGGAAAGTCTAGTTGCAATGATAGTTGTTAGAAAGCCTAAAAGAAGACAATTACCCATGCGACAAGATTTTGCTCTGCTGGACGTTTAGTCATGTCTATCGCCCTCCTCCCAGTAATCAGTTCTAGAAGCACAACGCCAAAGCTATAAATATCCGACTTGAATGTCAGTTGTCCTGTCATTGCATACTCTGGTGCACAATATCCATATGTGCCCATCACTCTGGTGGAAACATGTGTCTTATCCCCTGAAGGACCGACTTTGGCTAAGCCAAAATCAGATAGCTTGGGATTGTATTCCTCCCCAAGCAGGATGTTAGAGCATTTAAGATCACGATATATGACAGGAGGTTTCATCTTGTCATGCAAATACTCCAACCCCTGAGCTGCGCCTGCTGCTATCTTCATTCTAGTACTCCAATCAAGTCGTTTTATATTGTCTCGGGGGTCTGCATAGTTAAGGTAAGTAATCATAAGAGCTTCAAGCAAACACAGGGAATGGACAGAACAACATAGAAAGAAATAAAATTTCATTAAGTAACTTACCATGAAGATGGTCCTCTAGTGAACCAAGTGGCATGTACTCGTATACCAATAATCTTTGATCTCCCTCGGCACAGTAACCAATCAATTTAACAAGATTGGGATGATCAGCCATACTTAAAGTTAACACTTCAACAACAAATTCCCTGATCCCCTGACACCCATTGCGGTCTAGCTGCTTGATAGCTACAACCTGCAGTACACCAATATATCAACCACAGAGTTTCTGAAAGCATACAGTAAAAATATATGTACAAGACATATATCCTATAAACCAAAGCCATATGATTGAGAAAAACGTCAGGGACTCAATATCCACTGGTGACTTCAACTCACCTCACCGGTATCTTTCAATACACCTTTGTAGACTTTACCAAAACCACCCTCTCCCAGAAAATCTTCTTCCTTAAATCTTCCTGTTGCCTCCAGCAATTCATCATAAGTGAACGTACGTGCCTTAAATGATGTTCCTGGCTGCCCATCTCCTGCAAGATTCTCAGCAGAAGAAGTGTCACTCGGAGAAGCAGATTGGCTCACATCTTTAGCCTCTTCAACTTTCACATCCCTCAATGGACTTACCTTCTGTTCTAAATCTCAAAAAAAAGGAAACGGAAAGGGGCAGAAGAGTTAGATTAAAGTGACACTCATTGAACAAATGCCAAAAGACACTCAACAAGTGAACAAAATGACAAATTAACATTTTAGCTACCATTATCAGCAACATATGTACCTTGGGATACTTAACATCTAGATACTAAATACAACGCGCATTATCCGAAATGACAAAAATAATTAGTAATCCAACAATATATTAATCTAATTCAATTATAACATCCCCCAACAATTTAGATATGCCAACGATTGAAATAATGGATGTTCGAAAGGACTAACCCTAAGAAACTTCACACATACACATTTCAACCACACACTGATACCAGTACTAGAAGAAATCCATCATATTTATACAATCAATATAAAAAAATTGGGAAGGTAGTTCAATTTTTTTAAGAAATGGTGCAGCCTCCCAAACATCACTAAAGAAAATAACCAAATTCCAGTTTTTCTCATCACAAGAGAAACAAAGGCCTAACTGCCTAAGTACAACCATAAAAATCCAATCTTTTTCTAAAGCCCACCTAGAATTAAGAGAATTTCTACTTATTTTCATCAAAAGAGAAACAAAATAAATCCCAAATACAACCATAAAAATCGAATCTTTTTCCAAAACCCACCTAGAATTTCAAATAATAAAGCTGCCCACATACACAAATATCCACATAGTTACAACCCCAAAAAACCCTTCAACTTTAATGATCAAGCATGCATTAAAAGCTTGTACCTTTTGAATTTTGAGCTAGATCATCTATTGTATGGACATGTCTATTGTTGTTGGTCTGGTTGTTAGTGTTCCCAAAGTTGTTGTGAATTTCATTGCTGACCCTATTGTCAATTCTTTTCTTGTCTTGTTTCTTCATAGAAGAATTTCCAAAACATGGAAAACACCCCATTGTTGATACCTCCAAATACCAATTTTTTATACAAAAACCAAAACTTTAAGCTTCTTTCTCTATGTAATTCTGTCTATGTGTATCTTTACATGTAAAACTTGAATATTTTAATTCTCCAGGATGGTTTGTACATCTTACTACCTCCCTCTCCCCCTCTATATGTGCTTAAAATATGAGAATTGAGAGAGAGAGTTGCATAAAATTGAAATAGTTTTCTAGAGAGAGAAAGACGAAAGGAGGGAGAAAGAGAGAGTGAGAAAGAGACAGGAAGCTGGGTTCAATATAGTACTTTTGAGTTTTATTGTTGTTTTAGGCTTATTTGCATATGCACCCTCGTCTATTGATATCTTTTCAATAGTCCATTAAAATTATTCTTTCGGTTCCATAATCTAAGAGCCGTTTTTCTAAAATAAAAGTTTTTTTAGATTCTGTTTTATCGAATTTGGAAGAAAAAAAAAAAAAAAATTGTGCTTGTGAGATTAATTCTAATTTTTTTAAAAATTTGTGTAAAAGTAATTGATCCTTATAAAAATGGACGGAAAGAGTGTTATCTTTTCAACGTGTCCCTTCAATAGGCTTCTTTGTCAAATATACCATCTCAAAAAATATTTTTCATTATAACACTAAAATAATCATCTTCAACGTGAACCTCAGCCTTATCACAACCATAACACCCTATTGTAACCCACTTCTACCCGAACCCCTCGACACTTATATTTTAAAAAACAAAATTAATTGACAAGTCTCATTGTATTTTAAATGATTTACTATTCAAAATAATAAAATTTAAATTTAAAAAGGTCTTTATGATATGTTTTTTTTATAATTTCGATATATTAATATTCAAACAGTAAAACAGTATAAGAGAACAAACAACTACTCAACCCTTGAAAATTAGATTTTTGATATTTTCAAAGAGGTATAATAGTACTCCCTCCGTCCCTAAAAGATTGTCACATTTTGACTTTTGGTGGTCAACAAAACACGATTTAAAACATAAATATCTATTATTCTACATGCGAAAAAATTATAAAAAGTTAATATTTCAAAAATATATATTGAGACGAATCTAACAAGGTCCCACAAGACTATATTATTTCTTATCGTTTAATGGGAATTCATGATCAAATTTTGTAATGTTTGACTAACAAAAGTCAAAATGTGACAATCTTTTAGGGACGGAGGGAGCATTTGATTTGAGTTAGGAAGATTGCAAGGTCGAGACATGTTGCAACAGGGCTACACTATGCACACCCCAAAACAGTGTTTTTTAATATGCGAATGTACTATTTTACTCCTATATGAAGTCCTTCAATTAATACACTTACTAATAGAGGAGGCATAATCGTAATTTCACACCCAAAATTCACTATTTGGGTGTGCGTATAATAGATCAGGTTTCAACATCTTTGGACAGCTTCATTTCTAGTGCATCAATCGATGTTGTCCAAAGGCTTCGGTCTTGAGGTAAGATCAATTAGTGTTATTACAGTAGGATTTGGAGTAAAAATGGAGGAAAAGTTAAAGATGATAATTTTAATATTATAAAAAGTGTTTTTTAGAATGGTTAAATTTGTCAAAAGAAAATTAATGAAATGGATAAGTTCAAAGATAATAGTATCAGAGGATTAATTGAAAAGATATCAATAATTAAGGGCGCTAAAGGTAAATTAATAAGCCTTTATTTCACTAGAGAAATTATTTTTTCGAAAGACTTTTCTTGTCCTAAATTTGTTTGTCTAAAAATGATTTGAGGACAATGGGTTTGGGGATAATTATTTTTGCTTTTAACTAGTCTATTTCCACTCGAACTTTTTTGAAACTAATTTATTTTTTGACAAATATTTTTATTTTTTGAACACCTTTAATTAAAATTTCACTTCGATATATTTTAACATTACATATAGAGAAGTAGTGTATATGGTACAATGTATGTTGATGAAATGAAAAAAAAGAAAATTGAATTATTTTATGAAATATTTTTTAGTGTAAAGTGTAAAAATAGTTAAGAATATTAAATGTGATAAATGAATTATCTAACGTCCATAAAAATGATATTTACCTTTGTTTATATGATGTTTTCATTTAAAACAGGCAAATCAGTCACTACATGACTTTTTCTTACTATTAAAGTGTGCATATAGTTGAATTCGAACAATGATACAATCATATCTTTTTGGAGTATTTTCGTTTTCGTAGTACACTGTACACTACACATTGTACACACAAAGTATTGAAGTCATATTTCTATTACTATTTGATGACATGATGGTGGCCTAATGGTGAAGGAATTTGAATATTCCGTATTTAATATGCATACAATTTTTATATGGATGTATTAATATAAAGAGTTGATGATATATTATGTCATTAACTCATTAATATAAAGAGTTAAATGATATGATTGATCATACATATTTTACAATTTAGTATTCGATTATTTATATTTCATTTTGATTTTTTTTTTCAGTGAGGTTTTAATATCATATCTCAATTGGTTTTAGGTTAAATTTCCGTTAAGTTAATGTTATTAATGTCATCTGCATCTCACATACATAATAAAGTTAAGTGTAAATAAGACTATAATTAAGGGTTACCTTAGTCGTTTTATATTGCCTGACTATGTTACCCCTTTTAATTATGCAAACACATGCCACTAATAATATCAATTTAACAAAAAACTTAACCTCAACAACAACTGAGACATAATATTGAAACATGAATAATTAATAAGGTCAAAATCAAACATGAGATCGAATAATAAATATTGTGAAACATGTATATGATCAATTGTGCCTTTAACCCTGAAATTGTGAATTACTAATAATAGTCAAATGTTTGTCTAACTATTGTACTAGCTTCACCTAACAGTGTAAAGAAATGAAAAATACTTGACACCCAATATGTTAATTCAATTCAGTATCAAAGTAATATCTATATCTGGGGATAACTTGTACACGAAAAAAATTTATTATGAAAAGATATCACAACGAGGGGCTTATATGAATGACTCATTTTCTGTCACCCTTGACTAGACTCTTCAACACCTATTAAATTCTAACACTATGTCACCACCATCCTAATGTGTGACTAACACAAATATATAGTATAAATAGCTCAGAGTTGTTAACTCAGATTGATCAACAACCTGACAAATAATCTAGGAGTAAAACAAAGATCTCCAAGAGCAACTACCCTAGATTTTGTAAGTGTACAGAACAAGTGATGTATTGCTTATGTAATTCTTAAAATTTTTCATGGTTTATTCAGCTTCATATGTATAGGCTACTCTTCTTCAATGCGGATCCCTATAATAGTGGGATGATGAAAGTTGATTTAGGAACTTTTCATATTCGGTTTGGGATTTTAATTTCGAATGCTTTGCCATATTACCACTTCATCAAATTTCCATAACACAAGGCCTTCACAAATTAAATCACGACCTTAGACCATATTCCATATCTATCAACATAGCTCAAAGATTTGCTTAGCTCGAATAGGTATGCATAACACATCCCTTTATTTTAACATTTATCCTTCAAACTGCAACTTCAAAACATAGCAAAAATATGTTGTTATAATATTTGATCTCGAGAAAATCTTCTCCCAATTTTATATTATAACAAACCAAAGTAAAAATTTGTGGTATGATGATAAAGGAATGAGTTTCAGATACTAAAATATATTGAGTAAATGTTGTAGTTATTTTAGTGTGCACGATCTTATGGAAATACATTGTGAACTGTATGTGGTGAGAGATAGTTGCAGCTGGTACATAGTTAGAGTACTAAGTACTTGCAGTTTTGATATTACATGCAATTAGTACTGGCTAGGTTATCCAAAAATTGGCTCGAAATTTGGATCGGAAAACTTGATCGAAACTCGGACCGAAACCTTGCTCGAAACCGAACCGGATAACGTCCATGACCGCACCTGCAACTAGATTGATATTTCTTTTAATTTACTATAACCGAGTCCCTAAGTCAAGTCAATTTTAATTTACTACTCCGGTCAATTTCGAGTCATTTCGGTTCGATCTTGGGTCGAGTCCCATCGAATTTTCAATTTCGAGCCGAGTTTTGGTTCCATTCTCCGACTTGGTTCTGGACCGAGCCGAGCTCCACGTCTACTTTGCTCCGAACCAAGCCAGTCCAGGTAAGCGAAACCCGGACCAACTCGGCTCGATAACAGCCCTGCGTGTAATGTGGGTATGACTCTTTTAAGGAGCAAAGCCTATATTGAAGTGGTAAAAAGTCAATCTCTAATTCCTTACTCTCTTGATCAGCTTAAGCATATTCCACAATTTATCTCTTTCGTATACTTTAAAGTAAAAGAGCGTGAGGATCGTTTTTAGAGTAGCCGATGCAACTAAACTGGGTTAGGACCTAATCTTTTTGGTAACACAATTAGACAAATGGCATTGAGAACTAACAAAGTGCATCTTACTATTCTCATGTACTGCTAATCCAACTTGTATGGTGTTGTTATGTTGTATGAAATGTGAAATGTCACATATGAGATCAAATTTAATTAATACTACCGTATAATTTCTACTCTTTTTTTTTTTTTTTGTAAATTAGCGATGAGATGAATTTCTAATCCATGACCTTCTGGTCACTAGCAAGAGCCTTTTCTACTAGACTATTCGTATAATTTCTACTTTTAGAGAGAAACTTACTGTGTTTAATATATATATATATATACATGATGTTTAACTTCTTAGTTTTGGTTGAAACCAAATTTATAAATCGATTGTGATAAAAACAAGTGCTCCCCTACAAAACTGATTATAAGTAAATCTAATAGGAGAGAAAAAGTATATTAACAATAACAACGTTACGTTTTCCAAAAGGACTAAGAAATATTGTCCAATTTACTTCTTGTTTGACCAAGTACTTTTCATTATTCATTTGTATTTTAAAAGGTAAAAAATTCATAAATAATCATGTCTTCTAAGTCATTTTATCAAAGCAAGTATATAAAAAGGGAATACGCACGTTTTGTACTCTCCATCGACGCGCATAGCTTTTCTTTGATATTGACTTCCGAATACCGAGCCTTGTACACTAGTGAATTCTTCTTGTTCGTATATATTCAGTCGAACAAGATTTTTCTTAAAAAAATAAAAAAATTATATATATAAAAAAAACTAATTTAAAAATTAATATTTAAATTTATATTTGAATATATTTAAGTGTTTTGAACACTCACTTTAAAATTATGCCTATTTGAAACATGTACTTTAAAATATCTAGATCCGCTACAATTAGTCATTCATATAACTCAAAATATTTTCTACCAACTTGTAAACTATATTACAAGTTGATAAAAATTACTCCTAAACATTTTGAATAATAGTAAAAACACCTAAATCAGCTAGCATATCTTTGTAGAAAATATTTTGACAAATAAGTCAAAGTTAGATTTGACAATTGATAAATCTACATGTTTTTATCATATATTATATTTTATACACCGACTTTCTTTTTTAGCCAAGTAATATTTATCATATAATGCTTCCATTTATATTGGGCAAGTAAAGAGACTTGCACTTTGTTTTGTAGGAAATTGTTTCTTTATTTTTCCAAATAAATACATATCAAGAAAGTGTTAAGTTTGACTTTCGATATGCAGCCAATTACCAATAATATTATATTAAGCCGCCTTGTCGGTTGTAGGATTTGCAGGTTTATATATTACAACTCATTAATTGATTCTGTTTAATTAGACTAAACGCTGTTCAATGAATTTGGTCAGAGAATTTTCACACAAAAATTAATGAAAACAATTAAGGATAAAAGACATTTGTTGCAACTACAGACATACATTATCTTAGATCAAAAGGCACATTATTAATATGCAGAGTATGTTTACCCCTTGTTTTATACTCTAACTCCATTCATTTCTTTTTCAATTGTTTTATAGAAGAGTATTCAATCTTTTAAAATCGAGAAAATTATCGGAATGGTCTCTATAAATCTGTGCAAGTTGTATTCTATTTGGTTCCATTAAATGATCAGTTTGCTCGAATTGTTTCCGTAATTGGTAAAAATGATACACTTTATTTAATTCCCAATTTATCAATACCGTTACAAAAAAATGGAAAAATTAGATTTATGAGTTAAAATCAAAATTTTAGCCTTAAGTTAAGTGGAAAAGTGATTTTGATTGGATTTTGGACTGAAACTTATTTTCAAACACTTACTATAAACACCCAACGTTAAGCCCTTACCTTATATGCCGCCACCATCAACCTGCCACCCATTGCCTTCTTTACCGTCATACCTAATAACAACATTTCAACCCTGATAAATACGAATAAAATCATAAATACTATCTTCTTTTAGTGGTTTCGTTAAATTATGGACTAAAGTGAACCATTTTGTACCAACTACGAAGATTATATCTGTATACCAATCATTTAGTAGGACCAATGTACAACTTGCACATATTTATAAAGATCATTCTTGCAATTTCTCTTTAAGAACTAGTACTATTTTGTTTATAATTTTTTAAAATAACTTTTGAGTCAAAATTAATTGAAGGCATCAATTTTTACTTACAAAATAGTATTTATTAGTCATTAAATATCCTCCTCTATCTTTTTTTAACTTATTGTTGAGAAAAATAGAGGGAGTATAAAGCCAACATGAAACAGATGTGAATTCTTAATACTAGTTGTGAGAAGTATTTTACAATTTTTTTTTATAAAGAAGAATATAATAGTTGTTATAAACATATTTAATTCTATTTGTTTTATGTTATTCAAACTATTAGAAAAACAATAAAGAAAAACATTAATTGTTTATTATTTACAATATTAAAATATAAATTTAGGTTTAATTGAAGTGATTAGTGGGATCTGGAGCCAAACATAAGATGTTGTTACCCAATTATTACAACTCATAACATCTAATAATTGTGCAATTAGAAACTTAACGAGTACTTTTCTGTTTTTTTGTTGTCGTCTTAATCATTCAACATCTAAATTACGAGAAGAATAAGTTTTTTCATCGCTAATTTACAAAAAAAAAAAAAAAAAAAAGAGAAAAATAAGTTTACAACAATGTTAAAAATATGAGGTAGTCGAAATTATAATACTGATTGATCGAAAAATAGTGAAAAATAATACTCCCTCCGTTCTCTTTTATCTGTCATTCTAAGCCATTTGCACATAGATTAAGAAAAGGTAAAAGAGAGTCGAAAAGTACATTGAAAATGTAAAATTACAATCAGTTCAAACTATATGATTGGTTGGTTGATAAATTCAAAGTAAAAAGTAATTACAAGGTACATTAAAAATATAAATTTATAATTAATTATACTAGAACGACAAGTATTTAGAAACAAAAATTTGAGGTTAGAACGACAAGTAAAAGAGAATAGAGGGAGTAAGGTATAACGTTTTATACTAAAATTACAAGTATTTGAAAGAAAATAAATTATTCTAAAAATTGAAGTCAGTTTGACTCTACTAAGGAAAGTTGTGCAATCTGTTTACAGCTAACCTCTTCTACAAGTGGATTAATGAATTTACACTTTCCGAAACACTAAAAACGAGTAATAAAACGAACGAAATTCCCAGAGCAAAACGTCCTTTTCCAAACGCACCCACAAAGCCTGTCTTTATGACAACATATTCCACTTATTATTAGATCCGAATCATTTTTACCACACTGTCTCACATTTCACATAACATTTCAACACGAGTGGGCCCACGAGACATAGCTCGATAGTCACGGGATTCACTATAAGAGTATGCTTCTCTATAATTGTGTAGGTTCAATTCACGGCAAATGCATGAGTAATTTCGCATTTGCTTAAGGGAGGACCTGCTTGTGAGTGTTTACCCAGAATCTGTGCACTCTTGAGGTGGAGTACTGGACCGCTAGAGACATATCCCGAGTTTACTTCCTCTGTCGGGCGATGGGCTAGCCAAGTGGGGCCTATAAGCATATCATCTTTATTCCAACACGAGCGGTATACATACAAGAGGGGACGAGGTAATTGCCACTTACATTTTCTAAATTTATTCGGGTTAAAGGCACGTTGGGTTATACATTTTGCTACGCGTCATCTTTAGATCATGTATGTTTCATTTTGTCTCATTTGATCACATATGTTCATAAAAGTTGTCTTAGTTGCTACTACCATCAAAATGTAAACTAAATTTCCAAAATTTAATACACGTGACGTTCACATACATGACTATAATTTAGGGGTAAATTTGTTTAGTAGCTAAGACGTTCACATGAACTTAGTTACTAGACAAATTTACCCCTAAATTATAGTCATGTGAACGTCACATGTTTTAAATTTTTATAATTTAACTTATATTTTTATTGCAGTAGCAACTAAAATAACTTTTATAAACACATGTGATCAAATAGGAGAAAATAAAACTTATGTGATAAAAAAGCGGCGCGATAGTATACTTGTGTGATCAAATATCCCTTAATACAAATGTACAATTCATGTGTATACATACCTGATTAGATAGAGCCCACGAGGCATAGCTCCTCAAATGGTAAGGGGCTTCACTATAAGAGTGTGCTTCTCCACAAGTTTGTGAGTTTGATCCACGGCAGGTGCATGAGTAACTCTGCATTTGTTCAAGGGAGGATCTGCTTGTGGGTGGTTACCCAGCCTACTCTGGGCACTCTTGAGGTGGAGTAATAAGTTCAGCAGTCAAAAGACAGCTCAGCAGTCAAAGCTTATCAAATCCATAATCAAGAGTAGATTAGTAATAAGTTCAATTGAATATTAATGGAGTATTATTTATTTATGTTTTTGATAATTTGATCAAAAGACAGCTCAGCAGTCAAAGCTTATCAGGCGTGAGGAATTAGCTTATTATGATAGAGACTTAATAAAGAGAATGTTGGGTTGGATGCAAAATTGATACTCCCTCCTTCCCAATAATTTAATTTCAACTTTTATTTTGAGAGTCAAATTTTGAAAATTTGAATTATAAATTTTTATTAGTAGATAAATAATATAATTATGTGATATATTGTTAGATTCATTTTAATGTATATTTTTATAATATCAATTTTTAATAATTTTTTAATATGTAAAATAAAAAATATTTAGATTTTTAAACGTGTTTTGATGATCGTAAAAAACTAAAATAGAACTACATTATGAGATGGAAAGAGTATAACAAACATCATAATAAAAAAGAGTGATTATGAAATGTGATTACTAGTTGGCTACTTGCGCCTAACATGGATGATTTTAACACTAACATGGAAACAAAGGGCTAAAGGCTCCATATTCATAAATTGTCTAATAATGAGTACACTAAGATAGACCAAACAAACATTTCATCCTTACCTAAATACTCCCTTCCCTAAATGCCTACTAAAATACTTTACCACTCCACTATGTATTATTCCAACCATAAAAAATATTGTGTATTGAGGTAAATGTGGTTTGACCTTTTATTTTTTTTTTATATTGTTACAAAAGTTTAAAAATTAATTTTATGAATCCAACTATATAAATTTTATATTTTCTATAATAAATAACAATTAGTAATTGATTGTCAATGTTCAACTTTCAAAAAAATCAAACGTTAATTATTTTCTATTAGAATGAGTCCGAATTAAGCCACTCTGAAGCATTTAACTCAATGTTGTACTGTACCCATTTTTAGGGTTATGTTAGACTTTGCCTATAAACATATAACAACAATTTTTATTAATAAAATATCTCCCTCTCTATTTTTATATGTTAGATTAGTGGTCGAATAGCCAACAACCATGGGCCCTAATGAGGTTATGTTTAGACTTTGCATATAAATATAGGTTATCTTCATTGTATTAACAACAACAACCTTTATCAATAAATATCTTCCTCTCTATTTCTACATGGTATCGAGCCTATGGATTCTTAAAGCTTAAATATGAATTACGTTGCAATGCTAGTGAGTTTTCTTCTATGTGATACTCACCGGCGGGGATTTTGTTGATTTTATTATTTTCATTTTATAATGTTTCTTGAAATCTTTGTTTTATTTGAAATTTACTTATTTTTTTGAAGTTGTTCCTTCATAGTTTGAGATTTTCCCCATTATTATTGTTGCAAATTTATGAAAATTTGAACAAATTACCATGAATTTGATAGAGAAGATATGATTATGGACAAGTGGGAGGAGCCCATTGAAATGAAAAAAAATTGATTAATTGTACTTAGAGTTGAAGTGGACTTATTAACAAAATTTGACATGGTTGAAAATGATGGCGTTCCTGACAGTTATTGATTGACAAATTATGCATAGTCTGACGAGTCCTATATGCACCGATTGACAGGTTCGAACAGGATGGCGTTTCCAAAAGTTATTGATTGGCGATATATTGTCTGGTGTTTCCAATATGCTCTGACCATGGATGCGGCTTGATCCAATTTAGATTTTCCTTTTTACTAATATTATTATTGTTTCGCAAAATCATGAAAATTTTATTAAATTATTGGAGTTGGTAAATCGGGTTTTGAAATTGTCTATTTAGAAAGGAGAGCGCTGGTGTCGACGACGATTGGGAATGGTGATGTGGCGATTGAGATTTAAGGGGATCTAGGGACGAAATGTGTGGGTTTGGAGGTGTTTTGTCCAGTGCTGATGACATGTGAAGGTGTTTGGAGTAAAAAGTGAAATGAGGTGTGGGATTGAGGTGGAATGTGTTGAGGAAGAACGGATGAGAGTTTTATTTTAATTATATAAATATTTAAAACGTGTTATTAGGGTATAATAGTCATTTTATCTATTAAAATTGAAATAAATGAATCAGACAAATAGAGAAAAAAAATGAAATCTTAAACGCTAAACGAGAAAAGAACTGATAATTGAGAAACCCATAAAAAAAAAATACTAAATTCGAGATATTCGGTTAAAAATCCATTAGTTAATTATAGGTGGAAGCTCATTCAAAGCAACTGGTCCTCACCCTAATCCACAAGGATCATTAATTAAGATAGTCCTTTCCAGTACTGCTCATTATATATAGGTGATTAAGATACATATCAGAAAAATGAAATTCCATTTCCAACAAATATTTTATTTGGCTATATATTAATATGAAGGATTGTGGACTTGTAGTCCAGTTAGATTAAATACGTGTCATATAGCCCATATAGGTCAGAACCCATAGTTAATGAGTTGGGCCCTAGAGGTTCTCAAATAATGGATCGGATAGGTACATCCTAAAATCTAGCATTATCCAATTGTTTTTATTGGAATGAGTCGGGAGGATATTATTATTTTCATATTATCTTTTAATTTTGCGTTTCAAAAAATTTGTGACGAGTTATATTTATTTATAACATCATTATAACATTAAACAGAGAGTGTTTTAATAAGTATCACGATAAACTGATTCTTTTTATTTCGAACAAGATTCTTTCACCTGATTTCATCTCGATTCTCGACCATTGGTGGGGCAAGTAAACAAATCCGGATTTCATATCAAGTAGCTTACCAGGACCGTTTTACGTTTATAACGATAATCCACTTGTATTTGACATAGTTTACCTTCCAAATAAGCACGTGCATCAATTTGAGTACTTTATTACCAAAACAGATGATTAACTATATCTCAAAAGCAGAAACAACTTAATTAACAAAAACAAAAACATCTCTTCACTTAAAAGCTGTTACATAATTACAACTGAACCTAATAAAGACAAAAAAGTATATTACAAATTTACAATAATTTATTTACAAAAATAGAAACAAAAATCCGTCTTCATACAAAATGATTCCATGATGGAATCCACACTATTTACACCAAAACTGAGCATAATCATGTATGTTCATCAATCTGAATCAATCCCAGAATTGATTTCACTTGCAGTTGGGTGTGGAGTTGTAGGGGTTGAAGTCAACGGCGTTGACCCACCAGAACCCCCTCCGTTTCCAGCCATGGAAACCAGATCAGAAACCGATTTAGCTAACCTCTTGATGATCTTAATCTTGATTTGCCCCCTTTTGGGGATAACAATTGTGCTCTGTTTCTTGAGTTTACGAGTAGGAGACTCCATTAATAAGAAAAAGAGTATTTATATATGTGTTATGTGAAAAGAAGAAATTTGAGGAAATTAAAATATGGTTGAATATGTTGAGTGATGGTATATTGCTATGAGCTTGGACTTATTTATAGGAGGATTTTCATAGAGACATGGAAGAAATAACAAAAACAGAGGAAGAGAAATGTTTCTTGGTGAGCAAGCTTAATTTGGAATGGTCCTACACTCCTAACTGGCCTACATGTGTTTGTAATCTAGATGGGTGTAACTTCCATAGTAAGACAGTCCACACTAGTTATGTGGAAGGGTGCATATATTTTCACGTCATAAAATTGTGATAATTTTATTTCTATCGAGACGTTTCCAGTATATTTTAAAGTTTGCGATTGATCAAAAGTCTATTAAACGCACATTAATGTGTGTTGGATATATATTTCACCAAGTAAGACGTTTAAATGTGTACTCGATAGCTTTTGACGACACAATATGTGCGTTCAATAGACTATTGAGTATTGAATATACATTATGTACGCTCTTTAGAGATAAAATCGTCAAAAAAAGTTTGACATAAAAAATTCAACTCAAAAATCAGTTTGGAAAAGAGAGAGTAATTGAATATCAAACACTCTACTTAATTATTTTTCAAACAGTATAGTAATAAAATATTAAAATACTAGAGAGTATGCTCTCTAAATTATGTTGCGTCACTATTTTTGGCTGAATATAATTTTAAATTCGTCTAAATATTAACGTATAATAAGTACAAAAATACTATATATGTTTCTAAAAATAAATTAATATAAAAATAAATATTTGTGTTTAAGATGTAATATATTTGTGTCTTTCTAATACCCATTTCAAAATATATACTATCATTTTAAACACTCACTTTATAATAATGAGATTCGCCACTCACTTTATAACGAAAAAGCACATAGACGCGTGGCAATGCAATGAATCATATGAATACTCTAATTCAATATAATATTGCTAACATATGAGATAATATATACTCCATCAATTAAATTGACGTGAATACGCGTATTATTATTGTTGAAATACATACATGCAATGAACCTATTTTGTTTATTTATTTAAATTCACTTGAGTTTTCAAGCAAATTAGCTGCTACCAGCAAGAGCTACCACAAAATTTGATTGAAGATGAGTAAGTGGAGAAAATTAAATAGGGACAACAAAAACACGTTTTTTGAAATGTAATAATCAACTTAAACTTATGTAAACTATTGTTCGTTAAACAAGTCAACGAAAGATACAAAACTGTCTTATTGATGCCTGCTTGGTGGTTGCTATCCTTTAGTTCGTTGGTCCAAAATTAAGGTGAGTTTATTTTTTTATTAATCAATTTTAATTGATTATAATAATTAATTAACTCATATTTTAATTGATTTTTTGTGTTTGGTAAAATATTAATTTTATTCATATATTTAGTTTATTTATTACTTAATTGTATGTCAATTGATTTTAAACCAATCACAATAAAAAAATTAATCGAAAATGAACTAAGTGTAAATATGCAGAAAAAGGCATTATTAATACATGTCGATGGCTCGCCTGGTGACATATTACATAAACTTCCGACGAGGTTTTGGTTCAATCTTGTTGGAAACATGGGCGAAACCAGGATGAAAATAAAGGGGGGCCAACTTCGAGAAAAATGAAATTGGGGGGGCCAAAACAAATAAAAATAGTGAAAGTATCAAAAAAATGTTAAAAATGAACCTTGGAGGGCTTGAACCCATGACCTCTACCAATTAAATGAAGGTTCTAACCAACTAAGCTTCTACTTGGTTTATTATACTTTTTAGCGTATATATCATAAAAAATTTAAAAAAATCGTATATAGATAGAACGATACCGAAAAACCTAGGGGGGGCCGGTGCCCACCCCACCCCACCCCCCTGGGTCCGCCCCTGGTTGGATACAATTTGTCGTATTTCATTCTATCCGTCTATTAATTAGCATCTACTCTAACAATTTATTAGTTAGAAGTTTATGTATTCGCTATTTATTGTATCACATTTCTTTATATACATATATACATATATATATATATATATATATAAATATATATATATATTTGTGACATTATCACATTTTTTTATAATTTGCAAAGAGGTAAATTTTAAACCCAAGATTTTTTAGCTACTATAAAAAATAAATTGTTTCCAAACTTTAATCACTAATTTACAAAAAAAGAAATAGTCATTAATAAATTGGTGGAGATAGCGCACAGACTACAGTCAATAACCCATTAGCTTTTGAATCGGTTGGTTGGATTTTGGTCAATCCAGAAAAGCTGGGCCTTGCTCATTAACTCGAGAGCAGAGAAGCCTTTAGGTATTAGACATCTCTAGTAGGAGATAATTCATCTCCCCAATATTTCATACCATCTCACTTTATTTCTTCTTTACATCACCAAATATTAGCAATTATCTTTCAAATATCCTCACACTCTACAATAGGAGATATTTTAAAAAGTTATTCTATTTTCTCTCACTTTCACATCATTTTCTCTTCCTTGCACATCATTAACATATACCCCACTATATATTCATTTTTCTCTCTTCTTATTTTATTTATATTATTATAATTTTATAATTCTATAATTTTTATTACAAATTAATTTTATATATAAATATTTATTTTTAAAACTAACTAATAATATTTTATATATTTTTGTTATTTCTTATTGTTAATTAATAGTGTTTGATATTTTTATTATTAAATTAAACAATAACATTAAAATCACCAACAATACATGATATTAATTAAAAAAGATAAAGCAAACTTACACAAATTATTTGAGGGGGAGTATACACTTATTCAAAGATTATCTCACAAAAGGATGCTTTTATAAGTTTGCAAGGCTTTGGTCTCGCTATGTCCCGTGCATGGAATTGTAAAGGAATACGTGTATCTAGATGCAGGGCTTCAGTTCTTCAAATTTTCTTTCCAACGGACAAAGATAAAGAACGTATATTGGAACAGGGTCCGTGGTGTTATGATAATAATCTGATTATCATGCGCAACTGGGAAAGGGATGTGATTCCTTGGGAATTAGACTTCACCACATCCCCTTTTTGGATTCAGGTTCGAGATCTGCAAGAGCAGTTCTTAACCAGGGAAATTGCTAGCCGTTTGGGTAATGCATTTGCTGGATGTGATCAAATTGAATTACGTATGGATAAAGAAGGAAAACGCTTCTTCCGTCTCAAAACTTTGGTTAAAATAACTTCCCCCCTTCGTCGGGTAGTTAGATTCAAAATTGGGGCTTCTATTGTTCAAGGACAACTTGCATATGAGAGACTTCCTAATATGTGCTTCCACTGTGGTTTGGTTGGCCACCTTATAAGACAATGTTCATCCATCCCACCAGGAGAGGACTTTCGTTCTAGGGTGAATTATGGTCGTTGGATCAAAGCACCGCTGGAAAAATCCTGGGTAGAATTCAGGCTGATGGACTCTACTTTCTCGGATCCAGCAGTCCCACCAGAATTCATGTATAGTCAGCGGCCATCGGGTAAGCAAACTACTGATGTTGATTTTACTGCACAAAATATTGCGGTTTCCTTCTCTGAACCGTTACAGGCAGTCAAACGATTCCAACCGCCACCAACACAAAAAATGGGCAGTTATTCATTGATACAGGAACCGCTTGAAGAACTGGGTGCACATGCTATTTCAGACAATCGTGGACAGTCTCAATCAGTTCTGGACTTGCCTAGTAAACCCACAGAAATATATGGTCCAATTGTTACAACTGAAGAAAGAATGGAAATGGGTAACATCAGTCCCATTCAAGGCTCCCACTCTCCTACTCGAGTCAGACCTGGGCCGTATACTATGCTGCTACAAGATGCTGTTCGGCGTGAAGCCTTGCAGACATTCAACTTCTGTTCAACAACAGAGCCATCATCTAATAAAAGGCCCAGATCTGACAGTGCAGGCCCATCAGTTCCTAATAAGAAACAGTCTCTTTCCTGTTCAGGATTGGATGTTTCTCCTTCTACATTACCAACGGTGGAGACTGCTCAGCAGTCCCGCCGATCACCATGAATCTACTATGTTGGAACTGCCGAGGATTAGGTAATCCTCGAGCAGTTAGAGCTCTTTCTAGTTTAGTACGTTCTAGGAAACCAAGTTTAGTCTTTCTTATTGAAACTAAACTTTGGCATTCTGAATGGACGAGTATTATTAGGAAACTTAAATTGTTTAATATGTTAGATGTAGAAGCCAGTAGACGTAGGGGTGGCTTAGTTTTATTTTGGAATCGTTCTATAGATGTAACTGTGAAGTCTTTCTCTTCACATCATATTGAAGCTGTTATTGATGATGGATTTCCTTATGCTTGGCGTTTTGTGGGATTCTATGGCCATCACGAGACTGCTAAAAGAAGTCTCTCATGGGAACTACTACGTCATGTAGATAGTCTCTCCCAACTACCAACGGTGTTTCTTGGTGACTTTAATGAAACTTTGTCAGTCTCAGAGCATCTTTCACAAAGACGTGTTCGTCCCTCTTTACAAATGAAAAAGTTTATTACGGCTGTTCAGGATTGTCATCTCTTAGATCTTGGATTCAAGGGATACCCCTTCACCTGGAGTAATAACTTTTTTTCACCATTTACTACAAGGGCACGACTTGATAGAGCACTTGCTAATGCAGAATGGACTACATTATTCCCAGAAGCAGTGTTAGAACATGGTGCTTCGTACCATTCGGATCACTTACCACTATGGTTGAATCTAGGAACCAGACGGGGGGCTTTCCGTAAGCCCAAACCTCGATTCAGATTTGAAGCGAGTTGGGCCCGCTACAAGGGTAGCCAAGAGGTCATTAAACGTGAGTGGCATGCATGCACTGATACGGACCCAGGGGTAAAGGTGTTTAATTCTATACGCAAGTGTCGTCTGGGTCTTCTGCAGTGGAAGAGAGTGGAGCTTGGTAATGTACCAAAGCGAATTGAAGGGAAACAAGCAGAATTATCTAGCTTGCAACAAGGAACAATATCTGACTCAACCAAACAACAAATGCTAATTCTTACTAGAGAAATTGACCATTTGAATGAATCTAATGATCTTTATTGGGCTCAAAGGGCTAAAGCAGAGTGGTATATTAAAGGGGATCGGAACACGGGATTCTTTCATGCTTTAGCTGTCAAACGAGGGAAATTCAATTTCATTACAAAATTGCAAGATGCTCAAGGAAATTGGATACAGGATTTCTCCCAGATACAATCTCTTGCAGTCAATTTTTATGCAACTCTTTTCACTTCTGAAAGTCGAGAAGTTCCAAGGCTAGGGAATCTTGTAACTCCCATTTTGCCATCCGACCATCAGGGTACACAGATTGCACCAGAGGAAGTGAAAAAAGCTATTTTCTCAATGAGTGGGCTCAAGTCTCCAGGACCGGATGGTATGTCGGCACTATTCTTCCAAAAGAATTGGAATACAGTTGGAACTGATATCACCAATATGACATTACATTTTGTCAATCAGGGTATATTACTAAGGAAGGCAAATTTTACGCTTATTACTTTGGTTCCTAAAGTTCCAACACCTGTGAATTTGACACAGTTCAGGCCAATTGCCCTTTGTAATGTGACGATGAAAATTGTGGCTAAAACTATAGCCAACAGAATTCAAGCTTTTCTACCTCACATAATATCCCCTACTCAAAGTGCCTTTGTGCCTAAAAGATCAATTATTGACAATATTCTGCTAGCTTATGAGGCGCACCATTTTATAAAGAGGAAGAGGCAAGGTTCTAAGGGATTCATGTCTATTAAATTAGATATGTTGAAAGCATATGATCGAATTGAATGGAATTTCCTACGTGCGATGCTCATTAAGTTGGGATTCTGTGATCACTGGGTTACCATTATCATGAGTTACGTTACGTCCGTGACCTACTCTTTAATGATTAATGGTACTCAAACAGGTTTTATTGCTCCAACACGAGGATTGAGACAAGGGGATCCCCTGTCTCCGTATCTCTTCATAATATGTACTGAGGGCCTGATAGCGCTACTCAAAGGGGCTATAGATCAGGAAAATCTACAAGGTCTAAAAGTAGGGGCGAACACGCCCCCGTTGTCTCATCTACTTTTTGCAGATGACACACTACTTTTAGGACAAGCTACTCAGCAGGAGGCAAGATGCTTCAAAAACATCCTCACTCAATATGAAGAGTGGTCTGGCCAACTAGTAAGTTTTCAAAAATCTTCTATCATGTACAGCCCGAATGTGAATCAGGCATTGCGAGATTCAATTTCCTCCATTCTTGGAATGAGAGAAACTGATTCTCAAGGAAAGTATCTGGGCCTTCCAACAGTCGTAGGAGCTTCAAAATCGACTATCTTTTCATCATTGATAGCGAAAATGAAACTCCGTGTAGACGATTGGAAGCCAAGGATACTTTCCAAAGCAGGAAAGGAAATCTTTATTACTTCAGTATTACAAGCTACTCCTGTCTACGCAATGCAATGTTTTCTCTTGCCTAAACACATTTGCAAGGAAATGCATGCAATTATTGGAAACTACTGGTGGGGATCTGACTCGGACAACAAAAAAAAAATACATTGGTGCTCCTGGGAAAAACTAGCTAAACCTAAAAGTTTTGGAGGACTTGGCTTTCGTGATATGCATTTGTTCAACATGGCTCTCCTTTGCAAACAGGTGTGGCGTATCATCACCGAACCTGCATCTCCTCTTGCACAATTGTATAGATCTAAATATTTTCCCGATGGGAATTTCTGGACAGCTCCACTGGGACCTTCACCAAGCTATACATGGCGTAGCTTAACTGCAGTGAGAGACAGTATGAGACAAGGAATCAAATGGCAACTAGGTAATGGAAAATCAATAAATATCTGGGAGGATCGTTGGTTACCTCATACAGGCTCCAATCGCCCAATTACTACACAGTTGCACACTTCAAACATTCAAATGGTCTCGGATCTCATAGATCAGTCAACAGGACAATGGAAACAAGATCTGATTAGAGCTACTTTTTGGGAAGTCGATTGTCATGCTATTCTCAATATTCCATTAACACGAGTTCAAGAAGCAGATATTATGCAATGGGGTCCGAATAAAAAAGGGGCTTTCACAGTTAAAAGTGCGTACAACTTCTTGTATGAATTAACAAATGCTCCAAGTTCTGATTTAGGGTCTACATCAGTATTCCGCAATTTCTACTCTAGATTCTGGAAGTTAAAGATACAAAGCAAGATTAAGCATTTTTTATGGAGATGTTTGAATGATTCACTCCCTACAACAACTAATCTGGACAAAAGGAAGATTCAAGTTCAAATAAGATGCGTTTTATGTGGATCGAATACAGAAACGATGATGCATCTATTTAATACTTGTTCATATACTTCAGAGGTATGCATGCATAGATCGATCCCTCACATACAAGATCTATCAGATTTCTATGAATTATTTCAACAAAGATGGAACACTTTACCTCACAAATCCTTTCTGGGTTGGTGTGTTATGTTGTGGTTCATATGGAATGAACGTAATCAGCGTGTCCATGGAGCTGAATCGCAAGCGCCGCATCTTCTTGCTTCGAGAATCTCGCCATACCTTCTGGCTCAGAAGGAGGCTGTGGAAATAATGGAGAAAGATTGTGATGTGCATTAGGTTAGAATAGTATTTATAGACGTCTTTGTGGTAGGGTTTCTTTAGGTTAGGTTGGGCTTTACCCGTTTAATATCTTAGTTGGCTTACTTCTGCATTTGGGCCACCTCTTATGGCCTCAGTCCAATTAATAGGGTATGTATGATACATTATGTATTCTCCTATTTTAATTTCTATAATATCGCTTAATTACAAAAAAAAAAAAAATATCATTTTTAACGATAAGATAAAACCAATATCTAATTAACCAATGGGAATATGCCACATCATATGACCCATGTGGGCTTAGATTACTCTCCCTATTCTCTCTCTCTCCCACCTCACGCCTCCCCTACCCATTTGTCATAAAAATTCCAAGATTATTCAATAATTCCTTGAAATTAGGCAAGAAGATTAACTCTCCAATTATCTTCTATTGGACCAAATCCTCTTTTCAAATATCTCTCAATCCTCTCTCAATGGAGATGGTCTTAATGTACTGCATTTTAATGGTGCAATTAGGGATTTGCCCTTTAGTGGTGCAATTAGGGATTTGCCCTCGGGCAGAGACGTAATTAGGAGGAGGGTAGGCCATGGCCCACCTAGATTTTCGAATATTAAGGTAATATTGTGTAGAAACACTAAATAAGTATATAGATTAGTTGCTGGAGAGAAACCAGCTTTCACAGTGTGTCTAGATTTGAACCCCTTGACTAACAGTTCGTTTTATTTTTCTGTTCTGACCTCAATTGCTATATAATTTAGCTCCTATTTTTTTATATTTACTTTGCCCCCCTACATTTTATAAATTGGCCCTCCTTTAAATCTCATCCTGGTTGTCACCCCTGCCCTCGGGCATACGTCAAGCGGTAAAGAATTTCGGGTGAGTAATATCACGTATTGCTTTTTCTGTGTCGCGCAAGTTTGAGTTCCATATGATACAAAATTTGATGTGAAAGTGGTTAACGAACACTTCTTCCTTATGACTAAATTACTAACTTAGACGTTAGAGTATTTCTAATCAAACAATTGATCATTTGGTTTCCGATCATACAACGGAAAATAGAATAAAGTCGCATACAATCAAAGTTCTTATCAAGCACGACCAGCTTGTAATGGTGAAACTAAAACTACATAAGAAATTCGTTCGAAAAAAGCATAACTTTTAAAGATAAGCTTAAAAATAGGAAAAGATAATAGATACTCCATAGGATTAGATTCCATTCTATGCTGCATTCTGCTTCTTAGTCTTACACAATACTCAAAACATAAAAAAATAGTTAAATTCTTAAAATAATTTAATTATTTGGCATCTTACCACGTGATTCGAACTTGCCATTTCAACTTTATTACAGGAATTATATTATCAAAATAATCTATCATTTCAATTAATCTTGTTATCAACAGAACTCAAATCTACCATTTCAATTTGATTAGAGGCATCGTATTATCAGATGAACGTCCACTTGGATTTGATTCGATTAGATGTAAATCGTATTACAAATCGATAGTAACATTTTTCTAGTCACTCTCATATAAAAACGCATTATATTATTTTACCACGAATACTACATAAATGCGTTTAGATAGCACTTCTTTTTTCCCCTTAAATAGCACCTGATATCCCTATGGTAGTCTAGATAGCTCTCAAAAAAGCATTATGTTAAAGATTTACTTACATAGCGTTTCGCATTTTTATAACACTTCATATAGCGTTATGCTAGTCATGTATCTAGATAGGACTTCGTACTTATGTAATGCACATATAAGAGTTATTTGAAGCAGTGAACGAAGACACGAGACAACATAATTTAAAGTACTCAATTTCCATATACAAGTGTTCATTTACAAAAACATAGGAGCAGTAGATGGTCTTCCCACAGACCAAACAAAAACTAAACACACCAACTTATTACTACAACACATACATCCAAATACATCAAAGTAACATTCAGGCCTTGATAATAAGTGTCTTCCATCTTTATTTTGTTGAAAGCGTCACTTGACTATTTATATTGTTTAAA
>QFAX02000589.1:0-100000 GCA_003412495.2 Echium plantagineum
AATAATATCAATATACTAATGATCCATGTAAACGTGTAGTGGATATGTAATAATCTTATTAAGTTAACACGTACGTATTATTAATGATTATAGTCTACTATTTGGGTCTTAGTTACAATGTTAATAAACATTTAAGATAAATAATATATTATTTTGAACTTTTCGTCATTGTATTCACCTCCCCTCCGCACCACCTCCTGGTTCGCTCTCCCCACTTTCCTCCCTCTTGTTTTCCCCTCACCCGCGCTCCTTTCTCGTATTTCCTACTCCTACCACCCTACTCTCTCCAGGTTCCCACCATACCGTTTCCCTTCCCTCCACCCTACTCCATCTGGTTCCTCCTCGTCCCATATGCTCCCGCCCCACCTTTGACCTAATACCACCTTCCCTGTGTTCCTCCCACTGTCTATCCTCTTTCGTCCTCCCCCCACCCCTCCTCTGTCTCGACCCCCTCCCCTTGGTCCTTCCAAACCGGTTTACCTTTTCAAAGGGGCAAAACATTTTGCCCCTATTGAAATCATATCAAATACTCGTCCAAAAGAATTTATCACTAGTTTTAGGGCATGTTTGATAAATCTGAAAAACTGAATGTTGAATTGTTGAAACTGAATTGTAACTTAAGTTCTACACTGGATATGTTTAATTGTTTGATAACAGTTCAAAGAAAAATACTGAATTTGCATTATATTGACAATTTAGTCACACATTTCACTTTCAGCTTTAAAAAATTACATAAAAATAATACTATTAACTTATTAATAATTACAAAATGATAAATATGAATAAATGAATGTTTTAAATTTGTATCATAACTTCGAAAATTGAATCAAACATTTTTTATTTAGAATCTCAATAGGATAAAAAAAATATAACTGGGACAATATTAAGAATTCAAAAATTATATATTTGTAATGAAAAATTCAATAGTTTCTTTTGTAATTAACTTGGAGGTCCAAATTGATTAGCAATTTGCTCGCGTAAGTTAACCATATTTATCAATATAGTTTATGAATTATTTAATTTAAATATGTTAAATAATTATTAATATAGTTTCTAAACTATCAAAAAATTCTTTAAGAAAAAATACAAGAAATTGCTAATACGAAAATTATTATATTTTTATGTTATCAATTTTATATAGAATAAATAAAAAGGTATAAAACTTTCACCTTAGTTGGGTGATTTGCTTCAGTTGTTTGTTCTCTGTTAGCGAAAGTTAAGTTTTTTGTGGTTTATAGAGAAAAACTTAAGAGAGATGGCGGAAGGAAGAAAAGAGGCACGAGGAAGGAATAGAAAGAGGCGTGAGGTAGATGATATATATGAAGATTTAATATCAATGCCTTCTTAATTGATTCAGACAATAAAATTAAGTCAAGATTTTTAACTTCAAAATTTATTAAAGATTTTGACGTGATCTTATTTGATTCAGTCATTACAAAAAGTAATTAACAAACAAATTAAACTTAATTAAAAAATATTTGAAATCATCTAGATTAAGTTCTTGATATCCTATAAAAAAAACCCCTTATTGTTTCTAATGGAGAAATTTAGTTTTGTAATTGTGTAAAATACTCTCTTTTTACAATCTAGTGTTAATGGAGATGGATCATGGATGTTGTGGCACCGAAAAGTGTGGGCGCTGACGCTGTGCTGCCCTAGGCCCACAGTTCTAACGACAAACTCGCTAGGTTATCTTATTACTAAAACAATTAAATACTTGAAATAAATAAAATATATAAACGATACCAACAAAAATATATAATTTCATGAACTCATAAATATGGTTGTTTTAATTAAATTTTTTTTAACCAATTATCACATCGGGACAAATACATCCGTAAATATCTGGACCCTCGTCAGATCTCGAACTCATAACCTCCATTGAGAAGGCATGTGTCGATAACTATTAGGTCAAACTAATTGTTTTATTTTAATTAAATTAATAAGATCATAATGAGCACAGTTTCATGAAAAAAGTTGCCGGGCGTCGACCCCACACAAATGACAAAATAACCTCAGACCACCCACTATGTTGGATCAAGTTGGATATGGAACACAAATAAACAAGGAACCATTTGTCAACTAGATAGCTAGAATAGGTAACATCTTTTCATTTTTTTCCCTTTCAATCGTCTTTCCCGTTCAAGAGGGGATTATAATATGAGAACAATTAAATGTGACGTTGCACCATTCAATTCACGACAGAATTTAGTAGGACAAAATTTACAAATTACTGCAAAGTGACTCATCCATCTTATCGGTCTTAATTTATTTAATTAAAGATATGTGTAGAAAGTGAAATCCTTCAAAATTCTTTGATTGGAGAGTGGTAGGTATTTTATCCTAAAAATCAAGAACTTTATAATTTAAGGGGAGATAATTGATGACATGGTCCAGTATGTGAGCGATAGTTGCATTTTGGTCTTTAAAAGTCGTAATGATGTTCAAATGGTCCCTGTAACTGTAAGTATGTTTTGTGTGCACATATGGTCCATAAATTAACGTCACCGACTCACCGTTAAATGTTAACGGAGAATGAAAATTTAGGTTTGTTTTAGGGGCCATTTGAGCACACAATATACATTTACGAGGACGACTTATTTGAGCACACCATCGCATTTATAGCGACCATTATGCGATCATTTTGAAAAAAATATGAAAATAAATATTTGTCTCAAGTTTTACTAGAATTGCTAAAATGGCCCAAAAGTACGTATAATAGTTAACTTTAAACCGAAGTGTTAATTTATGGACCATTTATGCACATGATACACACTTACAGAGATCATTTGTGCAATTACCACTTACGAGAACCAAATTAAAGTACATCAATCTTCCATTTATTAAAATTATTTCGATAATTTCCTCATTTTAGAAAGCTCATTCATATGATGTACGTTTACCATTTGACTTACAAACATTGATGTCGAGTTAGTATATATGATTGAGCCACAAATTTTAATTAATTTTGAAATCTTTTCGTAGAAAAGCTGTAATCATTCTGCTAGGTAACGGTGTATATTTTGATCATTTTATTTTGAGCCAGAAAAACATTTTCTGGTAAATTTAGCATTTAAATCTTTGGTGGAGAGCTCTTGAAATTGTACATCGACACGTATGTTCAAATTCAATACCTTAACGTATGATCTTTCCCACCAAATCATTCAAAATTCCTAATGTGTCTCTATATATATATGACGGCAACAGTCACTTATATATTTAAAAATAATTTATTCAATTACGTTTCAGAACATTAATTCTTCCGAATTACTTAACCTTTAAAATATTTTAGTCCATCATTCATTATTCTTATATATTATTAATCCCTATTCCCTACTAATCCCTACTCTTATGTATGACCCCCAACACAATGCCTCTATCCCAAATTTATAATCATAATATCTAATTCCTAAACCTAATCCCTAATAACATATACAAAATGTGAATAATATTTCTTTCTACATGCAATCTCATGATGATGAGTTTTTAATTATGATTTTAATTGTTGAATAACAAATTTTAAACCTTTTTGTAAAAAATATTTCATCCGTTCTCTTTTACTTGTCGTTTTAGCCTCAAATTTTTGTTTCTAAATACTTATCGTTCTAGCATAATTAGTTACCAATTTATATTTTCAATGTACCTTTTAATTACTTTTTTACTTTGAATTTATCACCCAACCAATTATGTAGTTTCAATTGATTGTAATTTTACATTTCCAATGTACTTTTTGATTCTCTTTTATTTTTTATTAATCTACGTGCAAATGGCTACACCGCTACAACGATAAATAAAAGAGAACAGAAGAGTATTCGAGAGTGTCTCTATAAATTTATTCCTAAATGTTACCCTTTGGTATCATCAATTACTATCAAACTGTTATTATTAGAAAATGATAAGTTTTCCATATTATTTTTCCTCTTATATAAGTATTTGTATGTTTCTTTCCATCCTATATAATCTTAAAAGATGTTCCTACATTGATTTTTATGGGCAAAATTGTAAGTTCTTAACTTTTGGTTAAATATATGTAAGCAAATACTTCCTCCGTCCCTAAAAGATTGTCACATTTTGACTTTTGTGGTCAATTACAACAAAATTTGATCACGAATTCTCACTAAACGAAAAGAAATAATATAGTCTTGTGGGACCTCGTTAGATTCGTCTCAATATATATTTTTGAAATATCAACTTATTATAATTTTTTTGCATTTAGAATAAGAGATATTTGTATTTTAAATCGTGTTTTATTGACCACCAAAAGTCAAATGTGACAATCATTTAGGGACGGAGGGAGTATTTAATACCTTGGCTTATAGAATTAATAGGATATAGTTACACTTTGGTCCCATATACTTAATAGATTGTACTTTGGTCATACATATTATCAAAAGTGTTCTAGTTTGGACCCGGACTAACTGTTATGTTAAATTTTGATTGTCAAACGTGGCTTTTGGGCAAAAGTACAATTTTACGATGTCTCGCCTATGTTACTCTAATCAATTTTGGTTTTCCCTTAATTCTTTCATTTTAACTTTGATCTTGATGATTCAAAATGAGTTTGAAATCTCTTTTCAACTCCTTTAATAATATGAGATAAAATTTAAAAAAGAAAATTCAATTTGAAAAATATTATTTTCTGATATAGAGCTTTTAATAAACATTTTATAAAAAATTACTTTCATATAAAAGCTCCAATCAAAATCATAGAAGAAAAATAACGTTAAAGATTGAAAACCACAATGCAAATTACTCATGAAATAAAATAAATCATGTATACAAAATTAAATAAATATTATTATTGGATATCATTTGGAAATGTGTGTACCAAGTATTATAATTTATACAATCATTTTATTCACGTTATCATGTAGACAAAATTTTATTTTTTCATATGATCTTGACAATAAGATTGCTATAATAAAGGTAATTAGAGAATGATTATTGTGCTACTTAACGATTTAAGTTACCTTATATTAGCCTTGATATCTTATATAAGAAGTATTTTGTACGATATTTTGGTGATATACAAGATCATGACAATTATCATGTATTGTTTACACATTAATTGAAGACAATAGATATGATAATTGTCTAATGTTACATAATGTTAGTGAAAATCAACGTATAAATTATAATATACGATAACTGATATCAAATACTCCCTTCAATTTTAGAAAAGTATCTTTTTTACATATCAAGATAAATATTTGACCTTTAATTATTCTTTATTTATATTTTTTTTAAAATTGAAAAATTGTATTATGAAAATACTTGGAAAGACGAATCCAATTATATAAATTTTATATGTTTTAAGATAAGTAATAATTAATAATGGGCAAAAGGCTGCAACCATCATACATGTTTTACCCAAATCCCTGTTCGCTCACCTATGTTTCAAATGGACCCATTCGCTCACTGAAGTATAAAAAAAGGCCACTTTTACCACTAATGTCATAAATAAAGTCAACAACCACAAACGTGCCTACCACGTGGCATTTATTGGAGACAAATTAGTCATTTACTATGTTAATTTTAATTTTTAAAAAAAGAAGACAAATTAGGGTTTAATAATGTTTGGCTAATTCGGTTAGGCTAAATTTCTCACAATCAAACACTCTGATTGCGCGAAAACCCTCCAAATAAGTTACAATCAATTTCTATCATTTGCTCGAGTGGTAAGCACATGACCCTGATTTGTCTTTTTAAAAAAATTCAAATTGACATAGTGGTTGTTGACTTTATTTATGACATCAGTGGTAAAAGTGGTCTTTTTTGATACTTCAGTAAGCGAATGGGTCCATTGGAAACACAAGTGAGCGAACAGGGATTTTGATAAAACATGTATGATGGTTGGAGCCTTTTGCCCATTAATAATTGATGGTTAAAGTTCAATTTCAATAAAGTCACAACACTTTTTTTGGATTGGAGAGAATTCTTATTTTTATTTAATTTTGTCTACATAATCTATTTAATGAGTAATCTATACTATAATGTGAGAAGGCTTTGTTTGGTGAAGCCTAGAAACTTATCTAAGCTAGCCATGTGGCATCATATATGTTTGCCACATATCTAAGACAAATATTTAAAATAACTACCCTTTAATGTAACTACTCTTTAATGTTCATATATTTTAATGACAAATAGTTAATAGTGAAGAGTATTTTTTCTAATTAATATGTTTAGATATACAATTTAATTTTTATTATTATTTTATGATGTCATATTTAGGTGAATATAGTTATAAAAATTTATGAAATACTATTTGAACGAAATTGCACAGGTTGAACTGTGCAGAGATTACTAGTTTGCATTATGCTTAAACTTTTATGTTTCTTTTTTCTTTTTGATCTTGATTGACTCTTTTAAATGAGAGCAATATTTTGTAAAATTTTTATTGAAATTTGTATATCTGAAGATGAGATTTGTTAAAATTATAATTTTTCACATTTGATCTCATATTCTTAAAGGGGTTAACAAGAACTTCCAATTCATTTAGATCACTAAAATTGGATTTAAAGTGAATGAACTAAGGTAAAATCGAAATTGATTATACTAATTTGGGTGGAAACTTTGTAAAATTTAATTTTCCCTCAAAAAACCCCATTTGACCATCAAATATTAACATAACCGTTAGTCGGGCGACCACTGTAACACTTCTACTACCAATATCTATTAGGATCAAAGTGCAACCGGCTAACTAGTTGGGACCAAAGTGTCACTGCGTCTCACTATTTGAGATCAAAGTGTCACTGCGTCTCACTATTTGGGACCATTTCAGCAATTAACTCTAAGTTGTTATTAATACACATATGAAGGAATGGTAGGGTTCAGGAGGGTTTTCATTATACCCGCTATTATTTAATAATACAATCCAAAACCCAACCGACCCGCTAATGTATCAATTCATTACCCGAACCTACCCAACCCATATGGGTTTTGAATTGTAAAACCCATAACAACCTCAAAACACCAACTTGTTAGGATGGGTTTGGGATGGATATATATCCGTCGGATTTGGTCAAATTTGTCATCCTTATTTATGATTATGGGTTATGCCACTTAACAAAATGTATAAAAACTAATTGATTGTCAACTAAAATGACATGGAATGAGAACCTAAATGGAATATTTACAAAAAACATAGGCTAATTGAACAAAGATAGAGGTAAAGGAGTTACCATGTCGCCTCAAGTGTAATATATATATTTATTACCATAAATGATGTTTTGAATTTTAAGGAATATATCTTTTTTACCCAACTTTTTGTTTTTATCTCCACTATATTCATAAATATAGCGTCATTAATTGCGCCAATCGATCCTCAACTATGTTTAAAGTTTTATTAGGCAAGAGTGGTTTAGATAGATCATATGTTTTCACTCTTATACAGTTATACTCAACCTCATTATATTATCTCTCTGCATATTGTTAATAATCGACTATTACAACAATTGATATCGTAGAAAAACTTTGACTAACTCTCTGCACTAACATACATTTGAGAGTAAATTGACAATTACCTCAACATATGACCACCAACATCAATAAGAATAGTCCTCTTGCCATTCCATCAATGTCCTTCCAATTGTTTTCCACCATAGAAACGAAACACTAGAAATGTCAGGTTAATTTGAAAGAGTGATGATTAAACAATCTTGATTATTATTGCTTCTAGATGACTACATGAAATGATGTTTCATGCATGTATACGTTAAGCTCCTCCAAATGTTATCTAAATCATCGCATAATTTGGCACCTAAGTGAAAAACATGAATGGTAGAGAGGCCCTTCTTCGTTGTAGAATGTTTGAGCCATAAACATACTTGTCAAAAATCGATGTCTATTTGAAAAAAAGAAGCACATGTTTCTATCACTTCTTCCATTTTATTCTCATTTACAAGAATAAGATGTTGGATCCCACATGATGAGTACGTGGAAAAAGTAATATTGAGAACTACTAATCTATTACTCCGTGTCTCGAGGTATATTACTCAACTGATAAAAAATTAGATTACTAAAAGTTACCAGTCTCACATCTTTACACAGTGTAGCTGAGCTAGATTATCATTACAAGTGAACCTTATATTGATGTAGTTAATTGAAAAATTTTAGTTTCAAAAATCGTCATGTTGAGCTTGTTTTAAAATAAAGTCAAATGTACAAATTTGGATTTCCAACAATTGTATAATAAAATGAGAGAAAATTGTTGAAATAGTTCCCAATAGTGTCACCAGATCGTAGTTTGGTCCACATTTAGTGACATTCAAAAAATTTTAACGCCAACACACGATTAGAGATTAAAAATGAATAGAATAACTAACGTTGGGATTAATCTGCAATGTTTTGGCCACAATTAAATATTTTAGATTTCGAATACTTTTATCTTTTATTTCGTTGATTTTGTTCTTTCCTTATCGGTTGATAAGGTTGAAGTTATCTTATCTAATTTCTTTTATAGATAGTTTTATTTTGATGAATAAAACAAACTGTAGTAACATAGAGGGAGATATTTTATTGATGATAATCGTTCATTACAATATAGAGATCACCTATATTTATAGGTGAATATAGCCTAACCCTAGTTTATTATGCAGGCTTATAGGCTAAGGTTAATTGTCTATTAGCCTAACACCCTCCCTCAAACTCATGGTAATTTTATAGAATTTCCATGAGTTTGCAATACAACAATAATAAGTAGTAAAGATGAAAACAAAAAAATTGGATCAAGTCGAATCCGCGATCAGTGTGTGTCGGATTCGCCAGACAACGCTTATCGCCAATCGTCAATCAAGGAACTCCCACGAACGCCATTCTTTTCGAACCCGGTCAGATCAGTGCGTATAGGACTCACCGGACAATGCGTGTCGGACTCGCCAGACAGTGCGTATAGGACTCGCCAGACAATGCATATCGGACTCGCCAGACAATGTGTAATTCACCAATCAATAACTGTCAGGAACGCCATTCTTTTGGAACCTGTCAGATCTGTTCAAAATTCCACTTCAAGTCGAAGTAGAATAAATTGATTTATCTTTTTTTTTAATGGATACTCCCATTGTTCATAATCCTTATCTCCCTCCTCAAACTCATGCTAATTAGTCTAAATTCCCATGAGTTTGCAACAATAATAATACTAGTAAATTTCAACAAAACGAAAAATTCAATAAATATGGTAAAAAAATAATATCGAAAAAGATCAACGAAATACCGCCGGTGAGTATTACATAGTAGAAAGCCCACCGACAGGGCATCAGAATGTGTATTTAGGCCTCAAGAATCGATAGGCTCGGATACCATGATAAGATTTTATGGGGTTCCACTCTAAAACCAATTGGCAATAGGGGGAGTAGCCCAATATCTTATATATTAACTCGGGAGGACACCGATATTCGATATGGGTGTGCATCTTAATACAAACAAAGAGTATTTTTTTATTTTTCATTGTACAATTTGTACAATGAAAAATAAAGGTTTTTTTATTATTGTAAATTAAGTTAAAAAAAAAGAATTGGAATACCATATGGTTGAGAACCGTGTAAATTAAATAGTGTATTCATTCACACGGTTTGTGTCGATTTATACAAAGTTTTTTGTCTATAAATCGTAAGAACCCTTCTTGAATTCAATTAGATGGTAATGCAAATGAACCCTGAAGCGAAGGACGGAACGAGCAGAATGCGTAAAGCTCGCGGTAGCAACGGAACCGGGGAAAGTGTATAGAAGGGGACTACACTACTTTTACCATGTCACTATTGGAGACAAAATCGTAATCTAGTGATACATCGGGGACTATTTTATCAATTTTCTCATAAAATAAATATTTTTCATCATAATTTTTGTCAAGTATATGTGTACTAGTACTACGTACGGTTACGATTTCCCTTACTTAGTGTATCTACAGTTGTCATTTTCCTTAATAAGTGGTTGTTGTAGCGAGTCGGGTAACTTGTTACATGCTAGAGATTATTTCACTCCAATACCTGATATGGTATATCTCTTGACAGTTAAGGAACAAAGTACAAGGACAATGATGTGCTATTTCAATTTGTAACATAATAGAAGTAATTGCTGAAATAGTCCCAATAAGTGGGTGACCGTTGCAGTTTGGTCCCTGTAAGTGGGACCGATGTGCAAATGGTCCCTGAAAATATGTAAATGAACATTGACTTAGTCGATATGTTATTATCAAAATAAAAAAATCGGATAATCACATATCGACTAACTCTTCATTTTGACAATAACAAAATACCATATGCGTGAGGGGTATGAGAATAATAACAAAGATTAAAACAAGGGCAAAAGACATCAACCATCACTGCTGTTTTACTCATTTCACCATTCACTCACTCAATTTCTAAAAATGGTTCCAATTGCTTAGTCAACCATTTCGGTCTCCCGTTGACTTTCTAAGGGCAAACTAGTCATTTCACATCTAATTTTAAAAAAATTGAAAGTACTTTTTTCCCCTCCCTTAACTACTACACTTACAAATTTGAGGGCATAATATAATTTTACTCCTTTTGGTTTTTTGTTGTTAAAATAATAGACGTGAAATGAATATTTTGCCCTTAAGAAAGTCAATGGGAGACATAAATATTTTACTAACCATTTCACTCACTCATGTATGTTTTGTCAAAAGAAATGTTTTGAAAATCTTAATGTTGATGCAACTAGGGTTTGAATTCATATTCTTAAAGAGGATGAAAATAACTTTCCAACGCATTTTGAATCGTCAAAATCAAAGTTTTAATGAAACGGAAAGTGAAGTTGTAAGTGTGTCGCCAAGCCAAACTCTTAAAAGTTACATTTTTTTGTCCAATTTTAGCATTTATTTACGTAAAACCACAAAAATATTACTTTAAGGACCAAATGCGCACCCGCTACACACTTTCAGGGACCATTTGCGCATCGATCCCACTTACGGGGACTAAACTGCAACGGTCACCCACTTATTGGGATCATTTCAACAATTAACTCTGACATAAAATAAAGGATATTTTATAACATTCAATTTGTAGCATAAAATAAAGGATCTTTTATATTTGTGCTCAAAATAATTCTCAATTTATAAGGTTTGTGAGTATCAATGTTTCAATTAATAAGTGATATTACAACTGGTTTAATATTATACTAATATTTTCTTCATTTCAGTTTGTTATGAGATTTGATGATATTTAAAATAAAGTATTAATTTATCTATTACTTTTATGGGTTTTTCTAAAATGTGCCCTAAAGCCACATGTTAAACATTAAATATGAAAATAACGTTTAATATTCATAAGTATACAAAGTAACATTCATAAGCATACAAGGTCACATTCAAATTTCAAATACAATTAATTATCAATTGTATTCCCTTATAGGTTCTTAACATGTGTCCTAATAAGGCACATTAGAAAACTCCTACTTTTATTAAAAGCTTAATATATAATAATTGGTTGGTGATTAGTATGACTACCTTGGTATTTAATGTTATAAATACGAGTTAATTATCGATATAGTCCCATTGAGTGTGACCTTAGTACATTTTGGTCCCTGATAGTGGCAACATGACAAATTAGTCTCTGTAATTACCATGCGGGTTAAAATTTAGTCCCCAAATCGTTATTACCGTAATGGACTAACAGTCAAAGCAATTTTGGGTAGGGATGGCAATGGGTAGGGGAGGGAGGGTTTTTGCTATACCCGCTACCCGGCCCTCATTTTAAAAATATAACCCAAAACCCGACCCGACCCGACCCATTTATATACATACCCATTACCCGACCCTACCCTTCTTTAAAGAACCCGATGGGTACGGGTAGTACCCGTGGATTTCCTAAGTCACAACAATTTAATCGAAGTTCAAACAATTTAATTTTACCTTTGGACAAAATAAAATTTCACAAAAACAAGTGCTTTACTGCTTAAAAAACTGAAGTATAAATGTAAGTGGAGACAAATATAAATTCAAGTGGAAATAAGTAAGTAATAATAAAATACTAAAATGAACAATTCAATCTTTGGCTCTTCGCATAAGCTTATATATATGAGTAGGGTACGCGTAGGGTTCACCCTATACCCACAACCCGACCCTTACCCGCCCGGGTTTTAAATGGTAAAACCCAAAACCCGACCCTTACCCGAAATGAACCCAAAAAACCCGACCCATTAGGGTAGGGTTGGGTAGGGTACCCGGCGGGTTGGGTCAAAATTGCCGTCCCTAATTTTGGGGCTGAAATGTACATGTTGTACTTTCTGCATGCTACATTGACCACTTGTACAATATGCAGTAAATGTTGTACCTTCCGCATGCTGCATTGACCACTTATACAATATACAGTAAAAGTTTACCTCCACATCATAAACACTTCAGTATGATTTTATTTCATGCATTAGTCTTTTGTACCTTATGCATTATAGATTGTATATTTTAACTATCAATTCATGGTCTGAAAATTTTTCATGTTAGTTTAGAAATTTTTTAATTATGTATAATTATTTTCTACAATTAATAAATTAATTTATTTATCGAATTAGATTTCAATAAAAATGTCTTTTTTATTTTAGTTTTCTATTTTTTCAATTTATAATTATTTACTATAATTAATAAACTATTATATTTACTTTCGATTTTTAATTATTTTTATAATTACTAAGTTCATTTTTTTCTATTTTTCAATTTTTTCTTTTCTCGTTTCTACTAAAACGGCTTCGATTTTGGTAGTTGTTTTAGCTAAAAGTTTCGATTTGGCAAAATAAGTTTGGTTTTTCCTTTTTTATTTGTTTTCTTTCTCCAAGTAAAGGGGTTCGATTTTGATAGTTGTTTTAGCTAAAAGTTTTGATTTTGGCAAAATCAGTTCTGCTTTGGTAGTTTTTAATTATTTATAATTATTTTCTAAAATTTCTAATTTCAACTTTTTTAATTTTTTTTCTTTTCTTTTTTCTAGTAAAAGGGGTTAAATTTTGCAAGTTGTTTTAGCAAAAAGTTTCAATTGTGACAAAATAAGTTCGGTTTTGGTAGTTTTTTGGCAAATAAATACCAAAATCGAACACTTTTTGCCAAACAACTACCATTATCGAATATTTTTTCTTAAACAACTACCAAAATTTAATATGTTTGCGCAAAACCTACGAAATTGAACCTTGTTGCGAAAAACTATCAAAATCGAGCACTTTTTGCTAAACAACTACAAAAAATCGAACCTTTTTTGTTAAGAACTATGGAAACGAACCTTTTTGGGAAACACCAAATTTTTCGCCAAACAACTACTAAAATTGAACTTTAAAACTACCAAAACTAAAACTTTTAGCCAAAACAACTACCAAAATTGAATTCTTTTTACATACCAAATATTGAAAAAGAATCGGGGAGAAAACGAAAAAATCGAACCGTTCTGAAAAAACTACGAAAATTGAACCTTTTTGCGAAACAACTACCAAAATCGAACATTTTTTCCTAAATAACTACCAAAATCGAACCGTTCTTGCCAAACAACTACCAAAATCAAACTTTTTGTCAAAAACTACCGAAAACAGACTTTTTTTTCTCAAAACCGAAACTTTTAGCTAAAATAACTACCAAAATCGAACCTCATTTACTAGAAAAAAGGGAAAAAAATGTTTGTATAATAGTGTACAACAATAGAAACCTCAATACAACTGACCAGTACCAAGTTACAGAAAAACCCTAAAGACTAAACAAATTACATTTCATGCCCAAAAAAACCCCATTAAAATTGCTTTGCTCGTTAGTCAACTATGGCACTAAAGGTTTGGGGATCAAATCTTAACCCGCATGGTAACTATAGAGATTAATTCGTCACGTTGCCACTATGAGAGACCAAACTGCACCAGGGTTACACTTATTTGGACCATGTCGGCAATTAACTTTCATAAATATTATTTCAATAAAAACTCGAAGCTATGTATGTGTGCTATCAATCAACACTATTGTTTTAAGACTGTCTCGGGGCACTGGTCAAGTGATGAAGAGCTTGGGATGAGTAGCATCACACCTTGACTCTTTTGTAATGCGTGGGTTCGAATCTCCTATGTGGCAGAATTTGTTGTGGCAGTGATTAACGCACAATCTCAAGTCCCCTGACCATCTGACGCACATCACGCGATTTACCTACTCGCGACTTTCTAGTAGGACAGAGGCGACAAGACCATTAAGGTTAAAGTTAACCTTTTCTATTGCTTTTAAACTCAGCTATTTTAATACAACATACATGGTAAGTAATGTTACTGCATTTATATTAAGACAATCATTAATCTTCACTATTTTTATAAAAAATAATCAAATATGAGTACGGAAGATTACTTAATATTGAAATGATAAGATGGCTCATTTACAAACACAACTAGCAAGTGTTTACAAGTGTTTTCTTGGTAAGAAAGTTCAAATACTTATCTTTCTATACTTGAATATATCAATTAAAAAATTATATAGTTTTGTAGAGAAAATTGTTAAAATAGTCTTAGTAAATAACTTTAAGTTGTAGTTGGTCCCAGTTAATATTGGGTCTGTGAAAATGGTCCCAGATTTTAGTACAAAAAGTACAATTTAGTCCATAGTTTAATAAAAAAACGTTAGTTTTAGACAGAAAACGTGATTTTAGGCAGATTTGGGGCAAAAACAAAGTTTTAGAGTAATGAGCACATCAATACGCGATTATAACCAAAGTTGGGGCCAAAACTGAAAATCAAATATCTAATAACAGCTCAAAACACTTAGAATCTCACAGCTCATAACATTTCGAATCATACAATTTGAATCACATTTCGATTGAAGCCTTCAATTTCCCTAATTCGAATATTGATTTCCCGAATTTTATTTAGGGTTATAATTTTGGTAAAAATCTGATTTTAATTTTCTGTTTTTTCTTTTTCCTTAACATCAATAATAATAGTCCTGGAAGTTTGTGGCAATCGCGATTCTTGCAATTCTTGAATATTTTCGCTTCTGAGCATCAATTTGGTTATGGAGGTTTAGTTGAGGAAGAAAAGGAAAATGTCGTAATATGTGGTGATTCTTTTACTATTACTAAAGGTTTAGTTGGTAAGCACAGTTGAAAGGGGATATTCTTGAGGAGTAGAAATTTGTCCGCTTTATCAAATTTCAGTTCATTGTTAAAGTGTTTTTTCTTTGTTAATAAATTAGCTATGAGGTGAGTTTCGAACTCAGATCTTTTAGTCACTAGCAAGAGCCTTTATTATTAGATTATTCGATTAACTCCAATGTTAAAGTGTTTTGAGTTCTTATTATGTTCAAAGTTCAATATTTAATGTTTGTTTTTTGATTGTGACCCCAACTTTCATTATAATTGTATTTGCCCAGCTAATTTTGATAAATCTTTGTTTTTTTCCCCAAATTTGGCTAAAATCACAATTTTCATCTAAAACTATTGGAGCAAATTGGAGCAAAATGTGATCACGCTCACATTAAGCGCCCCCTCACGCCGAACCCACAGCTTGAAAGGGAGTAAATCACGGTACGATCCCCAGGACCAGAGTGTATGGAGGTCTGTCTACGTTGCGCACTTAGCCTGGGATAAAACTCCCAAACTGCCGTTGACGCGGTTCGAACCCATGCCAATTGGAGCAATCTGCATACACCCTAACCACTGGAGCAACCCGTGGGGTTTTTCATCTAAAACTATGTTTTTGTTAAATTGGGACTAAAATGCACATTTTATATCAATATCTGGTTTCATTTTCGCAGACCAAATATTAAATGGGACCAAATTGTAACTTACACATATTTACTTGGATCATTTTGACAATTTTCTCAATTTCTCTACATACCTTTAGTATATAATTAAATAATTAAATTTTATACAAAATTGTTACATTATAATAGCTTGAATTTCTTGTTTTAAATTTTTTTTCTCCAAATATTATTAACAAGAACCATGCCTTTTTTTATTGATTATATTATCAACTCCATTCTTCTTCTTCTTTGATTTTCATCACCATCTCATCAACCATCACCTTCCTCACCATCATTACCACCACCTGCCCTTACCATGCCACCTACTACCACCGATACCCTCAATGGAAGACCCTATTTCCACGCCACCCACACAATATTCGATCATAACCACTAACACTACTATCACCATCACAAATCTGTCCGTCTTCTGCACATACTTGGCGGTGCCCGCCACCCCCTTGTAAAAGTCCACCCCATTGCTATGTACTTAAATTGGTTTGCCGTTCCATCCACAAGTGCTAACTGCGTTTTTCATGTTCAGGTGGGAAGGGGTCACGTTTTTCGTGTTGGGGGTAAAGAGGGCCAGGATATATTACATGTTGTTATGGGGGAGTGTGAGATTTCTTTTTGGTGTAGAAGGTGTTGATTGGCTATAATGTAGGTAGTGGTGATTTTGTTAATTGAAATGAGGAAGAAAATTAGATGATGGGGTATGTGATATGTGGTTGAATACGTGCTGGTGGTGGTCAGGGGCGGATCTCATATAGTTCCCGGTAGTTTAGTTGAACTACAAAAAATGTAGTAGTTTAGTTTGTTATATGATGGACTTGTATATTGAAGGTCATGGGTTCAATTTTCATCAACACATAAATATGGTGCTTTTTATATGTGGGCACATTTCTACAACCTTCTATACACACTCAACTTAAATGAGGATTATTCCACAACTTTCCATGATTTATATCAGTAAATTGCATCCTATACTTAGTCCGGTTTGTCCATTCATAATGAGAAGATTTTTAAAAAGATTAATTCTATGCTCTTCTTTCTATTTAAACAATATTTTTCTGTAGACATATAATCGATTTACTTCTCAAAGAATATAATGTTGAAGTTTATAAGTATATTGTGTTGTTAATTATTGAAATAACTTTTATGAAACAACAACTACATTTTCTTTGAAAATTTATCTTTATCACATGAAAGTTGTACTTCATAGCTTTTTGACCGGGATTAAGGTTGCTTGTTCTTTTATTTTTCTCTCTAGGCCGAAAAATCTATGGACCAAAAACCTTTTTTAAGAAACATGAAATAAAATTGTCATTATTTGTGTTATATTTGTTTGAACATTTATTAAATCGTTAAAAAAATGTATGTTTTGAACTATCACTCTTGGAACGAGCTGGATCCTCCCCTGGTGTAGGTGTTAGTAGTTGGTTGTGGTGTAAATATTGGTGATTTTTCAAGTTGAAGAACAAAGTGGGGGGAAAGATGAGACAATCAAAGAAATTAGTAATGTCAATTATCTAAGTTTATTTTTTCATTTTAGGTAATCTGTGTCAATTTGTTTAATATACACTGATACACAAACTAAATCGGCATATAAAATAGTTTTGGTACATTTTTTTTTGAAATTTTATATTTGGACCATCTTCTAATGGTACATTGTAGTATTCTCTCCCATCTTTACATTGAAAATTAATATATTTTTTTTATATATATAGATTAATGAAAACTAATGAATCGTAGTACCAACCGTATCGTTCTCGACATGAACATAGGTAACTAAAGGTGCCATTATTCTTTTTTTATTGGCAATATTCATCTCAACTAATACATAACAAGAGTACGTAGTAGTAATGATACCTTTCGGACATTAAGCACATTATTGACGTAGGGTATTAGGTAAAGGGAAAAGCAAACAAAATTCATTAATGTCATTACCCATTAGTGCTAGCCTTATTCCAATTTCAACCATAAAAATGACAACAAATTGCAAACGAGAGGTGATTTTAGTATTTGTTTGATTGATGGAAAGAGACTTAGGTACACAATACAATTGATTATTTAATGTTTCATTCAACTTTTAATTAATAGTGTGACCCAAATGCTCTATAAATAGTTTACTTAAGCTTTTGCAATTCATAAAAACATGATAAAACAATATCATAAAAAGAGAGTAGCTTCTGAGTTCATAACATTTATGCCTTCGAAGTTCTTCATTTTGTTGTTGTCTAACCATTAGGCTCTTTGGGACACTTCACTTCTCTTTCAGGTGAGGGGACCTCCTCAATGTTATATGAGTTCCGATTTGTGAAAAGTTACGGTTGATTAAATTTTGTGCATTAGTAATTTATTAATAAAGGTATATAGTACCAGTTTAAAATATTTTTTTTCTTGTTTTGGTATATTATAGGTAATACGTATCATTTTGTCAAAAACAGTTCATTAATGTCAATTATCAAACCTTATTTTTTGCATTTTAGATAATTTGTACCAATTTGTTTAAGGAATGTTGATAAACTAAACCGGTACATAGAATAATTTTGTTACATTTCCTTATAAATATTTTATTTTGTAACATCTTGCAATGGTATATTTTAGTACATGTACCATGTTTACATTAACAGATAATTACATATGTTGATTAATGAAAATTAGTGAACGGTAGTGAACCGAAACCGTTCTCATACAATTGTATGCTATGAGGTATTTTTTCTTCTTCAAGCATCACTTTTTGTTTTTTGTTAATTAGGGATGAAATAAAGTACATAGGTATACAATAGTTAATTGATAATTTAATGAGAAAAGGTAGTCCAAAATAAAAATGTTGAAATATTGCAATTTTCTATAATAGAAAAGACTAAGTACTTATATTGAAACAAAAAAAAAAAATCAAAGCTTCAAAAACATGTAAGAAAAAGCACAAAGTAGTACTTGTTTTGACTATATAATATACACACACAAATATAAATATATATATATATATATATATATATAATATAATAATAATATATGTGTGTATTTCTAACATTGAGACTTGAGTGGTAGACATCTATTTTTATAAATGATTATCTTACTATATATATACCAAACTTACATTCATATATTCATAACATCATGCATATAATATTTGCCTACTAGATATATATTCTTGTAACTTAAAAGACCTACAAGGTTAGATAATTAAGATCACAAATATCTAAATCCACCAATTAATTTATTGTTTGGCGAAAGATGCAATTTTTGATGCTTTTTGATCGAATTATTATTATGCCATTATATAAAGTATTAATATATTTATGGAATATGTCACTTTTTGATGTTGTAATTAATCTGTTACTAAATGCTTCAACGTCAACAAGGCTTAAATTATCAGCTAAAAAGAATATATTATCGAAACTTCGTATAAATTAATCAATAAGCTAATTATTTGAGCTTTTTATTTTGATGTTTAAGCTTTCTATTTTGATGTAGGGCATTCATGCCAATACCAAACCTATACTCTAGGTCGGCCCACGACCCAGGCTTACATTTTATACCAATGCGATTGCATGTTTGTTTCTACTTGTTAGGCTATAGTGACTAGACCTCCATTATTTTTTGTTGTCATATTAATACTACCATAAAGAGACACTTCGACAACACTTATTTTACCGCTTAGACGACGTTAAAAAATATGACAATAAGGCGTCGTCCAGGTATTTCTTATACGACGCTTTGGCGCTTTATTAACAGTGTTGTCTATGCAGTGGAGGGATATGTTACATGCAAGCACAATTTGAAGACATATTCGGTAATATATAAAATACTTTCTTTTTTTTGCAGGTGGACATCTGATTTAAGTTGTTCAAATTCTGGGAACAGAACAGAAGCAGAGTTTATAGCTTGGCCTTTTAAACTATAATCTCCAAAAAGCCCAAAAAGATCATCATGCCTCTAGCTTCAACACCAAAAGTGGTTCTTGGCTCAATTGCATTTGCAATTTTCTGGGTTCTAGCTGTTTTCCCAGCTGTTCCATTCCTACCCATTGGGAGAACTGCAGGGTCCCTTCTAGGCGCCATGCTTATGGTTCTTTTCGAAGTTATTACGCCTAATGCTGCTCATGCAGCCATTGATCTTCCAATTCTTGGACTTCTTTTTGGGACAATGGTTGTGAGCGCGTATCTTGAGAGAGCGGATATGTTTGTCTACTTGGGTAAAATGTTATCCTGGAAAAGTAAAGGAGCCAAAGACTTATTGTGTAGAATCTGCTTGATTTCGGCTATTTCTAGTGCCATTTTCACAAATGATACAACCTGTGTGGTCCTAACCGAGTTTGTCCTGAAAATTGCGCGACAACAGAATCTCCCCCCTCATCCTTTTCTATTAGCTCTTGCAACATCCGCGAATATTGGTTCCTCGGCAACCCCTATTGGGAATCCTCAGAATTTAGTGATTGCAGTTCAAAGTAAGATCTCGTTTGGGAGTTTTCTGATTGGAGTTTTCCCAGCTATGATTCTTGGGATTGTTGTTAATGCTGCCATGTTGCTCTGTATGTACTGGAATGCTTTGTCTCCTGAGAAGAAAGACATAGAAGGCCCTCAAGTTCCTGTCGAATCTCATGCTGTCACCGAAGAAGATGCAGTTGCTCATCGTTTCACTCCAACAAGAATGACGCATTTGAGAACTGAAAATTCGACTGAATGGGATGATGTCTTGAATATTTCTCAATCCCCTCTTGTTGAAAAAAATGTGAACATCGTTGAGGCTCTTGAGCACCGAACCGAGGGGGAAATTTACAAGTCTCCTAGGGGTGCTCTCAGGACCAGTAGGGAGATTAACAGGTCTCCTAATGGTGTTTTGAGAACCAGCAGAGATATTAGGTCTCCTAATGGTGCTTTGAGAACCAGCCGAGACATTAGGTCTCCGAATGGTGCTATCCAATCTCCTAATGGGATGTTAAATACTTCAGATGAAAAAGATGATTTACCTAAGAGCAAGTTGAAAAGAATGTTATGGAAAATATGTGTTTATCTCATCACAGTTGGAATGCTAATTTCCTTACTGTTTGGATTGAACATGTCCTGGACCGCAATCGCTGCAGCACTAGCTCTAGTGGTTCTTGATTTCAAGGATGCTAGTCCTTGTTTAGACAAGGTAAATTTTCATACAATTTCTTTTACATAGCGCGAACTTTCATGTTTGAATTGAGTATTCTTTCAGTATTCGATTCTAATAGTCGTTGCATTCAGGTGTCCTATTCGTTGTTGGTGTTCTTCTGCGGCATGTTTATGACAATAGATGGATTTAACAGAACAGGAATTCCAGGCGCGTTCTGGGACGCACTGGAGCCATATGCAAGGATAGATCATGTTGGTGGAATTGCGGTTCTCTCGATCATTATACTAATTCTGTCAAATTTTGCTTCAAATGTACCCACAGGTATATTCAGTAATTGAGAACTTTAGGTTAGTAATATCTTCGGATGCTAATTAAAATGTTGTTACTCGTTTCGTAGTCCTTTTGCTGGGCAGTCGAGTAGCGCTTTCTGCAGCAGCAATATCTCCGTCTAGTGAGAAGAAAGCATGGCTCATTCTGGCTTGGGTGAGCACCGTGGCCGGGAACCTGTCACTACTCGGATCAGCCGCAAACTTAATCGTGTGCGAGCAGGCTCGTCGTGCTCAACCTTTCGGCTACAATCTCACGTTCTGGAAGCATTTAGTGTTTGGATTTCCATCTACAATAGTTGTCACTACTATTGGCTTAACACTCATTAGGGGATGACAAAACTTGATATAGATACATCAATATCTTGAAGCAAATAATGTGACCAAAATATCAAAATCAAACCCAAGTGGTGGTAATTTCATTTTTAGAAGTATATAATTTTTCTATGGTTGAAAGACAGTGACTACTTAATCATGTGAAGAGACCAATGTTACTCTTTACTAGAAATGTGGCACTGGATAGATTATGTTATTTCAACAAGATTTCACATTTTCATGTCAATATAATAATAATGTTACACAGATCTTGAAACCTAATAAGGTACTATATATATGAGATTAGGCTTGTGAACGAGCTGAATCGAGCCGAATATCTGAAGGCTTGATTTGACTCATTCGTTTTGGAATTCGAGCCGAATTTTGCCGAATACCGAAAATGAATGCTCGGCTCTGCGTTTGTTTTCCCGAATCGAATACGAATCAAGCTTTTTCGAGCCGAATATCCCGAGCCGCCGCTCTTTTGAGTACCTAATTAAACCAAAGAATTAATTAAATACATAACTGATTGGAGATGCATCAACATTAAATCTTCAATTGAAAACTAGTAAGAGGATGAGGAGATGAGCGGGGGCTAGAGTTTGAGGTTCTTGTTTTCACCGTTTCACGGCATGGATAAATGGCTTCTGACATCACTCACGTTTGGAAAAAAAGCCAGTTAGATCACTCATGTTTGAAAAACGCCAGTTAGATCACTAATGTTTAAGAAGTCACTCATTCGGGTCACTCCATCAAATTTTTTAAGGGTATTTCTGTCCTAACACATTTTTTCCTCTCATAAGCACCCAATTTAAGTCTTATTAACACATTGACCCCAATCTTTACTATTCACGATTTCTTTCTTGATTTCTTTTTCAATTTTTTATCGATTTCTTTTTCGAATTTTTCTCGATATTTTTCGTTTTTTTTTTTTATCTTTTCTCGATTTCTTTTTCGATTTTTTCTAAAAAAATTTATTGTATTTTTTTCATTTCTTCTTCGATTTTTTCTCGATTTCTTTTTTGATTTATTTTTCGATTTTTTTTTATTTTTTCTCACTTTTTTGTCGGTTTTTTTAATTTCTTTTTTAATTTTTTCGATTTTCTTTTCAATTTTTTTGTTTTTTTTCATTTTTTCTCGATTTGTTTTTCGATTTTTTTTCAACTTTTTTTTTGGTTTTTTTGTTTCTTTTTTCGATTCTTAAAAAAGAAATCAAAAAAATCGAGAAAATTTGAAAAAGAAATAATAAAAAAAACCGAAAAGAAATTGAGAAAAAATCGAAAAAGAAATCGGTAAACTCGAAAAAAGAAATCAGAAAAGAAATCGAGAAAAATCACAAAAGAAATCAAAAACATTGAGAAAAGAAATCGAGAAAAATTGAAAAAGAAATCGAGAAAAAACCGAAAAAAAAATTTAAAAAAATCGAGAAAAAATCTAACAAGGAATCAAAAAAGAAATCGGAAAAGAAATCAAAAATGAAATCGTGAAAAAATCAAAAAATAAATAAAAAATGAAATCGAGAAGAAATCAAAGAAGAAATCGAGAAAAAATAAAAATAAAAATATCAAAAAAGAAATCGAAAAAATTGGAATATCGGGATTGGGGTCAATGTGTTAATAAGAGTTAAATTGGGTGGGTATGATAGGAAAAAATGTGTCTAGATAGAAATACCCTTCAAAAATCTGATGGAGTGACCCGAATGAGTGACTTTTTAAACATTAGTGACCTAACTGGCGTTTTTCAAACTTGAGTGATCTAACTGACTTTTTTTTCCAAACGTGAGTGATGTCAAAAGCCATTCACCCTTACATCTATGATTAATGAAGATATATATATATGATTGATGCTACCTCCAAGAATTTATAGTATAAATATAAAGGGAAGGCCGAGCTATTCGGCTCGTTTGGCCGAATATCGAAAATGAAGGCTCGCTTCTATCTTTGATTTCTCAAATCGAGCCATGAACCGAGCTTTTCGAACCGAATACGAGCGAGCATTTCAAGCTTTCAGGTCAATATGAGATATTGTATTAAATTTTTGATCGAAAATATCAAATATCGAAAGACTTAATGGGGCGGCCCTCCCACCCCTAGATCCGCTCTGACCCAACGGGAATTGTGAATTATATATATATAATATATATATATGTAATAATGTTTTCAGTTTGATTCGGTCCGTTTTTTCTGAGTTTTTTGTGTGAAACTAATCTTATCGGTTTTTTTAATTACAGAAATCGATTAGGTTGAAAATTATTTCGGTTTGAATCGGTTGATGTCGGTTTTGAGGCAAAATCGTTTCGATTCGGTTGAATTTTTGGTTTGCAGACAAACAACTAATGAAATTGCATAATTTCAATTTAAATAGAGCCCACACGTCCACATGAAGTCAAAACACAAAATAAAAATACATTGAGGACAATATGTTAGTACATTTTAAGAAACACAAATTTGCCCATTTTAACATGTGAAACTTACAGGTTAGATATAGAAATTTAAATTGATCGAGACATACGGTAGAGAGCTGAAGTAGTGCTATTAGTCTATTAGGTTTTAGAAATGAGGTATAATAACTTTAAAGTTTTTTTCTTTTTTTTATAAATTAGTGATGAGATGAGGTTTAATAACTTTAGAGTTTAAAGTGAAATTTTTTCATCTGGACACTTGGGTAGTTGGGCTATTGAGTTACTTTTTAAACGAATAAATTATATCAATAATTTAATAATCTTATTTAAAAAGTCAAAATTAAGTAAGTACAATTTTGTTCAGTTATGTTGATGTCGGTTTGATTTATGTTAAATATCATAAACATCCCTATGTGGAGATATGGGATGGGGGTGGTTTAAGATTGAAGATGATCTTATTTTGTTTTATTTTTTATATTTAATTAATGAAAATTGGTTATTAAAAATTGATCCAATTAAATGGTTGTTACTCAAAAAATAATACATAAAGTGTAATATACATAGATTTTCTATTTTGTCTTCAAATGTATATGTTAAAGTGAAATTCAAGTGCTAAAACGACCTTATTCAAAAGTTTAAGGGCCAAAAATACACCTAGATTGGTGATTTAAAAAGTTCGCAAAACCTCAATTGATTAAATGAAAAGAATATTTATTTAACTATAAAGTCAAATCCCAGTCTACTAGCTATAAACCACATTAATCCATATACCTCCTTCTGATGACTCACTCTAGGTGCGTCAGGTTCCTACCATGAGGATATCATGAGGATACCATGAGGATATTTGTTTAAAAAAACTAGCGGTGAATCATGAATATGTTTGCTGAACAGAATATTGTTTGAGTTTGATCCGCAGGGGTTCAAATTTTACATTTGACTTGGTCTGTAATGTGCGAACTGCAACGAATCGTAGGTTTGACTTCATCTAGAAAGTGGGAATCGGACCGAATGATTTGCGAACTGTGCAAACAAGTTCGGTTGGTTTTCAAAGAGTCTAGACTTTAGAGTATAAATAGGGAAAATTCTTGTATTTATATGCGAGCCGAACCGAACCTTGAATTTAATAGTTTGGTTTGATATTTTGTCAATGCTCACCGAGCCACGAGTGTATTTTTTTTTTGTAAATTAGCGATGAATTATGAATACATTTGAACCCAAGAAGTAAAATTCTCTCTAGAGCAAAATTCTCACTAGAATCTTCTAGTGCACAATTCACTCACACTAATCTCCCTTGCCAATCTGGTCAAACAACAAGAAGTAAGGGATGTCCTTCCCAGATTTTCTCCTCAATTATTCTACAATAATAACCAATATTCTCAAAAGTTATTGCTTTCCGCTTGCTTTGAGTATTGAATTAATTTATTTGACTATCTTATGCCAATTTCAAGGCCTCCATCTCGCCCCCCGGAGTCCTGTTCATCCTATAAATAGGATTCTGACATTGTTGATTTCATATCACAAACATTTCTGGGCTACCGAGCAAAAATTCTGCTTTAAGTGGTTTTATTTCTATCTTGTCTCATTCAGTTTTTTCATCATGAATACCGAATTACTCAAAAACATCTTAGAAAGCAATCAATGTGACGATGAGGAGCCTTCCATCCCTTTGGAAGAATTTGATTTGATCCACGGTTTGGTGGAGTGTAAAGCCAGCCTTTACATCATGATATTTGGCTTGAAAATTGGATTTATTAGTCTACAAGGATTCCAAAATGCTATGTCAAAAGCCTGGAATTGTCAAGATCTTAAGATCTCTCGAGTGAATGACTCGATTCTCCAAGTTCACTTCCCTACCATTGAGATCAAGCAAAGGATCTATGATGCAGGACCTTGGTGTTATGACAATAACCTGCTCATTTTGCGGGAATGGGTCCGAGGAATTGAGCCGGCTACACTTGATTATGGGGAATGCAAATTTTGGATCCATATCCGAGGGATGGCCGGGGAATTTTTCACCAAGGAAGTGGCTATGAAACTCTTGGGGGCCTTCTTGAATGCTGAAATCGTGGAACTTCGAATGGATAAGATGGGGAAGAAATTTTTCCGAGCTAAGGTTGTTGTCAATGTCATGAAGGCCCTCAAACGCAGATTGTCCTTCGATATTGAAGGCAAAACTATGAGAGGGACTGTTGCATATGAGCGCCTCCCGATTCTTTGTTTCCACTACGGATTCCTGGGACATCTCATCCGGCAGTGTCCACTCATTCCGAATGATGTGGATCCCAAGTCACGAGCTAAGTTCGGGTTGGAAATCAAAGCGCCTCTGGAGCGCTCTTGGGTGGAATTCCGGCTGGACCACGCCACGATCCAGGGGCTAGAGGGCAGCTGGCAACTGCCCGATGACCCAACGACACTTCTGGAGAGAGAAGATGAGGCTGCATTAAATTTGACAAGGCCAAACGTCCCACCAAGTTTTGAAAATGTCATTAATGTACGTGACAAGTCAAAGAATGGCTCTGCCAATAATGAGGGGAGTGGGTCAAAATCAGCATTAACTCCTATGGAGGATCAAATGGGCGAATTTGTTGCTAGTAATGCGGGCCTTGACCAGCGAAGTAATACAGGAGTTATTATAAATATGAATTCAGATTTTGAATTCAAAACCCAAACCAAGATTGATAACCCCCTCTACAAGGGAACTAATGATACATCCACACTCATGAATGGGACTATATAAAAAACAAACTCAAAATGCCGAATGCTTTTACTGTTGGTGCTCGAGGACGCAGAGGGGGTCTAGCTCTACTCTGGCCACGGGAGGTTGTGGTGGATGTACTGTCTTACTCCACCCATCATATTGAAGCAATAGTATCTAAGGACGGCAGCAAAAGGCGGATGATTGGGTTCTATGGTCATCATGAAGTGTGTCGAAGAAAGCTCTCATGGGATCTCATGCGTTTTTTAAGTAGTTCTATTATACTTCCTACATTGTTCTTAGGTGATTTTAATGAAATTTTATGTAATTCTGAATTTGTATCCCCTCATCGTCAACGACCTAATTGGCAAATGGAAAATTTCCGTCAAGTAGCTCGTGACTGTGGGCTTTTTGATATTGGATTTTCTGGATATCCGTATACATGGAGCAACAATTTCATTTCTCCGTATTCCATTCGTGCTAGACTTGATAGAGGGTTGGGGACTAAGAGTTGGTGTGATATGTTCCCAAAATGTTCACTTTTACATGGATCCACTTATACTTCTGATCACTTACCACTCATTCTTGCTCTGGGAGATCACGTCACCCCCGCCAACAGGCCTAAAACTATTTTCAGATTTGCGGAAGGGTGGTGCCTCTACCAGGAAAGTAGAGAGAAGGTCCAACAAGCATAGGATTTAGTGGAGGATTCGGACCCCAGTCAGAGGCTCCATAATGGAATTCGGAGGACAAGACTTCATTTATTAGACTGGAAGAGAAAGAAGCTGGGTCATGTTCGAAATACTATTCGAGATAAGCAGAGCAAACTTGATTTTCTTCAGCAAGGTACAATCTCAGATAGCTCCAAACGCGAAGCTATAATCCTTGCCAAAGATATAGATAAGTTGAGAGAAGCGGATGAAGTTTATTGGTGCCAAAAATCTAAAGTTTTCTGGAGAGTAAAAGGGGACAGAAACACTGCCTTCTTCCATGCCATCTCTGCTCAATGTGGAAAAAGTAAGACCATTTCATCATTGCAGGATGACATGGGATAGTGGGTTTTTACCAAGGAAGGGATTCATGACCTGGCGGAGAACTTTTACAGAAAGTTATTCGCCTCACAAACTGGCGGGGTCAGTTTGCAGCTTTTGAGCTTGGGCATTACCCCTTTTTCGCCAGGGGACATTGCCAAGTTAGATGAGGTGTTCACAGAAGAGGAAGTGCGACAAGGGCTGTTTGCAATGCCAGGAGCTAAGGCTCCAGGACCAGATGGAATGCCGGCCAAGTTTATCAACACTACTGGGCTACTATGGGACCTGATCTCACCCAAATGGTCCTGAATTTTTTGAACCAAGGCAAATTTCTTCGGAAATTTAATTTTACCATTATTTCCCTAATTCCAAAAGTGGAGAGCCCACTCAGTATGCCCAGTTTAGACCAATAGCATTATGCAATACATCAGTTAAAGTTATTGTCAAATGCATTGCCATGAGACTTAAGGATTATCTGCCATCGGTGATATCGGGTACACAAAGTGCGTTTGTGCCAAACAGACTAATCACAGATAATGTCTTGATGGCATTTGAAGCCCATCATATTCTCAAAATCGGAAGGCGGGTAAAAGAGGCCTTATGTCTATTAAGGTAGACATGGTAAAAGTCTATGATAGAATTGAATGGACCTTTCTCAAGTCCATGATGCAAGTCTTGGGTTTTAGTCATAAGTGGATTTCTATGATTATAACATATGTGGAGACGGTCACATATTCCCTATTAATCAATGGGGAACAGGTTGGATACATCAAACCAGGGCGTGGGCTACGTCAGGGCGACCCATTATCGCCGTATCTTTTTATCATTTGTGCGGAAGGGTTGATAGCCCTCATTATGGGTGCTGTCCAGCTGGGACAATTATCAGGGATTTCTTTGGGGCCCGATACAGCCCCTTTATCTCATCTAATGTTTGCAGATGACACAATCCTCGTTGGGAGGGCTACTATTCAAGAGGCACACACTATCAAGCAGATTCTGACCAAATATGAACATTGGTCTGGCCAACTGGTGAGTGTCCAGAAGTTCAATGTCCTGTTTAGCCCAAATGTGGATACAACCATCAAGAATGCAATTTCAGGCATCCTAGGAATGCCGGAAGCTGCCTCACATGGTAGCTATCTTGGCCTACCTACTACCATTGGCTCTTCCAAGAAGGAAGTATTCCAATCTGTCATTGACAGAGTGAAAACCAAGGTAGCAAATTGGAAGCCAAGACTATTATCAAAAGCAGGTAAAGAGGTCTTTCTTACTTCAGTATTACAATCCGTCCCCACTTACATAATGCAGTGTTTTAGACTACCTAAAAATACATGTGCGAAAATCAATTCAATACTAGCTAATTTTTGGTGGGGATCGGATAACAACAAAAAGAAAATACATTGGTCGTCTTGGTCTTCACTTTGTGATCCGAAGGAGGCCGGGGATTTGGGTTTCAGAGATGCCGAAGATTTCAATACGGCTTTGCTATGCAAACAGGCCTGGCGCCTCATCACAAACCCAGAGAGTCCACTGGCAAGAGTCTACAAGGCACGGTACTATCCAAATAGTGACTACTGGTTGGCACAACTTGGGGCAAATCCCAGCTACACTTGGCGCAGTATATTATCTGTAAGGGACATCATGAAACAAGGAATCAGTTGGCAACTGGGCAATGGGATCTCAATTCTAGTTTGGGACCATCAATGGATCACACAGGGGGATACAAGGAAAATCATCACATCATATGACACAGAAAATGGGACACCTTAGGGTTCAGGACCTCATTGACCAAGATATGGAAACATGGAAAGTGCATCTGATTAGGATGTTATTCTACCCAGTAGACTCAGATGCGTTTCTAGAAATGCAAATCCCAGATCCTAGTCGGCTAGACCAACCAAACTGGAAACAGGGTAAAGATGGCAGATTCACAGTTAAAATGGCATACGAGTTTATCAGATACAACAAAAGGAGCCATGCACATCATACATCACACAACATGAATGATTCTGCATTTTTTACACAGTTATGGAGGTTAAAAATCCCACCAAAAATCAAGCATTTTTTATATGGGGCCTTACGTGATAAACTTCCAACAACAGCGAATCTACTCAAACGAACCATCAAAGTAGAAACAATGTGTTGTTTATGTGACAATCAACAGGGGGATATATTGCATGTGCTTCATGATTGTAGATTTGTGAAAGAGGTGTGCCAACAATTAGGAATCCACAGAGACAACATGCGACACAACAATTTCAGAGATGTTTTCGAAATGTATAGGAAAAAACTCCCACCGGACTTGTTCAAAACATGGATTATATGCTTGTGGGACACATGGCATCAACGAAATAAGCAAATTCAGGGGGATAAGTTCAGAACACCACACGAAGTTGTAAAGTTTGGAACGTTTTACCTGAAAACCTTCAAATCTGCCCTAGATTTGCTCCGATCCATCCAACCACCGAGCGGTTGAGATCTTAAATCGCCTTCTTTAACTTCCCACCTCTTCAAAAGCTTTGCATGTTGGCCAGATCTGAGATTTGGACTCGTGTGAGTCTTCTTCATGAGAGGTGTTAGTGGGAGGGAGGTGCGATTAGGTTTCAATCGTCTCTATGGAGGGAGGGGGATGGTCGGATAGGAAGCTTTGGTCGAAGCATCTTATAGGTAGGGGAGGAGCAGAGTTCTCAAAGGCGGAGATTTAGAGAGAAGATGGAGCAGACAAAAGGTTTCTCTAAGGTGAAATTCTAGAGATAAGACAGAGAGGCATGTGCTAAGAGGCACAAATGAACTTAGGGTTAATGAACCCTACTTCTATGTATTTATAGTCCATGATTCTCTATCAGTTTAATTAATATGGTTTGTTCGGGCCCTAAATGGATCAGCCTGTTTAGAGGCTGATTGTTTGGTTTGGGTCATGGCATTTTATGCCATTAATTGGGCTGTGGTCCATAGACTTGTGTTTGTATATTTTTCTTTCGTTTTAATAAATATCATCGCTCATTACCAAAAAAAAAAAGACCTCTTGTATGAAAGGTTGGACGAGATGTTACTACGTTATTGAGCCATCGACCCGCATGAGAGTATCTTAAATATGAAAAAAGGTGGTTTGAATGCTAGTAGCGTTATGCAACGATTTATTGAAATTGAATGTTCATTAAAATTGAATGGTGGAATCAAGAACGTCCCGAAAGATTTGGGTTTTCAGTGCATTTGCCTCCATAGTTGTCCAATCATCATAAACAATAGCCACAAAGCTGGTTGGGTTTCTTCCAAACCATCATCACAACAATTTATTATCAAAACCTTGCCGGTTGTTGGCCGAGGTGGTTTCGCCACGGCGTTCGTTAATGAATTCGACACCACCACCACAAACTACCGAAGAACATTAATCGATTGAGAAAGTTATTATTATCCTCGCCATTTTTGAAATTGTCTAAAACATTCTAAATCAAACATTGTGCCTCAATGATTTCGCGAAGATGGGGGAAACAACGAAGAACTTTTGTTTCCCCGAATCTTCACCATTCGATTCAAAAACAGAGGAATTGCGGTTGTTAGAACACGCACCTCCATTTTGTCGAGGCCCGGGCGAGAAGAGGCTGTCCAAACAACTGTCCATGTGTGAGACACCTGGAGACATTGCCTGGGAGAAACGACGTCGTCAGATATTCGAGCAAAAGATGATGAAGAGATCCGTGAGTCTGATGGATGAAGACCTGAATGAGTTGAAAGGTTGTATAGAGCTCGGATTTGGTTTTAAAGAAGAAGAGGGGCAAAGTTTATGTAACACATTGCCAGCTTTGGACCTTTATTTTGCAGTGAATCGCCAATATTCGACGCCATCCAATAGTCCGACGACACCTGGCAGCCGAGGGTCGTCGTGGCCATCGTATCTTGGGGACAGGTCAGCATCGCTCGAAAATCTGGCGACCGAATCAGAAAATAACACCTCATGGATGATTTGCAGTCCAGGTTTGTTTATTCATTATATAAATACATAAATATATGAAATAAAAATGATCTTCAATAATAATATTAATTTGTATTTTGGTTTCAATAACTTGACATTTTTGGCAAATTCATATTCATGTTTGAAACATATTTGAAAATTGAATCCTAATAGTTATGTGATATTCATAATATGGATAGGAGATGGTCCTCAGGAAGTAAAGACAAAGTTGAGGCATTGGGCACAAGCTGTGGCTTGTTCAGTGTTGCAGTCACACTAATTAAACATTAAAGAGGTAATCGTCAATTTGATTCTACATAGCACGGTGAAGTTGTACATTAGTTAAACATAATTGATGAAATAGTCCTAATAAGTGAGTAATTGTTGTATTTGGTCTTCACTAAGTGATAATGATGCGGAAATGGTTGTTGTGATTGTATACTGTGTGATCTATGGGCAAATGGTTCCTAAATTAACACATTTGGTAAGTGTTAACGGAGAATGAAATCTAAGTTTGTTTTAGAGACCATTTGCTCACAAGAGGCACACTTACAAAGAACATTTGCGATCCTTTTGAAAAACCGAAAAATAAATATTTTATTAGAATTATAAAAATGACTCAAAGTAACTATAATTGTTGAGTTAATCGAATAGCCTAGTGGAAAAGGCTCTTGTCAGAGACCAGAAGGTCCTGGGTTCGATACTCACCTCATCGCTAATTTTAAAAAGAAAAAAACTATAATGGTTAACTTTTAATGGAAGTGTTAGTTTTATGGACCATTAATGCACATGATACACACTTACAAAGACCACATGTGCATCGTTGTTAATTACGGAGATCAAAGTGAAACAGTCAACAGGTTACTGATATATAATTATATTGTTGTATGCAGACTAATCCCTATTACTGCGGAGATCATATTACAACATTCATCACTTTCGGGGACCATACGTGGTGCAACAACTCGTGCTACATATTTCGGGAACTAGTTACAATATTATTGTAACTATCAAGGATTAAAGTGAAACGTCCTGCCGAGACAAAATCATCAATTAAGTCGTAGATAAATGTAAGAACAATCAAGTCATGAAAGCTAGGAAAGGAAGTACAATAGCTTATTTCTACTATGTTCAAATGGTCGACAAAGTTATCAGGACAAAGCAAGCAAGGTCTACATATGGAAATAGTCATATGACTGTTGGAAAGCAAGGTTGGGGAGTAAGTAACTACTTGGTTTAAAATTCTGATATTTTTATAGAAAGAAAACCCAAATGTTGTTTTTGTTATTATTATTGATGTTGTTATACGTTTTGACATGAGCATCATCCAAGAACTTTACTGTAATGAGTAAGATTGTTATTATTAGGCTATACGTGTGAATATTATTTGTGGGCTAAAGTCCGTCGTGTATATTATACCTACTTGTAAACCGTATATATTGTATCATTCTATCGCTATTAATGAAAAGCTAAGGCATTCACTATATTATTATCAGTTGTTGTTATATAGGCAACGATATTTCATTTTGTATATAAATTCAGATATGTTATTTTCTCATTGTTTCCTTTATCGTTATTACCACTTTATTCTTGTCTTTTCCATCTAGCCATTTGAACATTTTCTATCTTGTCAAAAAGTACTCGTAGTATTTGTTTGGTAAATAGACATCTAAACCTTAAATATAACACTTAAAATTTTGTTTTCGAGGTTTGTAGCCTTTTTTAGCATTTTAATTTTTTAAGAAGGGCAAAATAGTCAAACAATATATATACCCTAAAACTAATTCAATCTCATTATATACTAATCATACTCCACAATCTAACCCACAATCAAGCATATTCCAAGCACATTCTTAGTTTCATTTATCTCTATTCCCACTTTCCTAAGTCAACCCAACGAGTCACCATGAGTCAGAACTGATTCATTCTTCACGTTCGGGCCGATTCCTACTAAGCTACCGGAAAAGATGACCGGTTTCAGGCAAAATCACCATGGTCGTCAACACACATCTCAACCCACGAACTCTACCTCTCTTCACTAATACTCCTAAGCAAATGCCACTCACCCGTATGCTGATTTTCAAGATATTTTCTGATAAAATATATGGTCGAATTGTTAGATATTATTAGTAGTTGTCTAGTGTACAAGCCCACTATTGTATAGGCCCATTAGGTTTACGTCACTTAACCTAATTTATTCTATATATACTCATGTAATGTCACATTATAACTCACTCAATCAATATATTCTTTCATGGTAATCAGAGCCACAAAGATCCTATTTTAAAAAAATTTCTCCTATATTTCTTTTTTTTACTCCACCAAAACTCCCTCAAGATCATACAATATCCCACTTTTTTTTTTCCTTCTTTTTCCAATTATTTAACGCAGTCGCCGCAATCAACCAATCGGGCAACCGCTGTGAGCATTGGTGTTTGTACGTTCCGGAGTAATTTTTACAATTTTTCTACTTCTGTTTTCCAGCCGCCATTCTTTTTCTTCTTTTTTTTTCCATTGCCGTTTCTTTTTCGTTTTTTCCCAACAATAAACAAAGAGCCAAATATGTATTCACCAGACACCAACTGGTACATGGACACCGGGGCCACATCTCACCTAACGTCCAATCGAGGTATACTCCACACCTATTCTAATTCTAGCAATCATAATGTCGTCGTTGGGAATGGTCATTCGGTTCCGGTTCATGGTCATGGTCATACCACTCTATCAGCACCACATCCCCCCCTTCACTTATATAACGTCCTCCACGTCCCTCATATAATCAAGAACCTTATATCTGTTCGTAAGTTTACAACAGACAACTCTGTAACTATTGAATTTGACCCATTTGGTTTCTCTGTGAAAGATATTAATACGGGTACTAGGATTCTTAGATGTAACAGCACGGGAGACCTCTATCCTTTCACTATACCAGCTCTCCCTTCCGCGACTAGCCCATCTTCTCAATGTCATCTTTCCACATTGTCGTCTAGTTTATGGCATCAACGTTTAGGTCATCCAGGAGCACCTGTTTTTGCTACCCTTCAAAAGAATAATTTAATAAAATTTACAGGTTGCACTTCTCGTTTCTGTCAATCTTGTGTCCTTGGAAAGCATATCAAACTACCATTTAGTCCCTCTTTATCTACTACTTCTATGCCTTTTGATATTATTCATAGTGATTTATGGACGTCCCCGATACCTAGTACCACTGGCCATCGTTACTATTTAATATTCTTAGATGACTATACAAATTTCCTCTGGACTTTTCCTTTAGCTCATAAATCTCAAGTCTGCTCCACTTTCATCATGTTTCGTGCCCTAATACACACTCAATTTAATATGAACATTAAGTGTATTCAATGTGACAATGGCACAGAATTCACAAACACTACCTTTACTCAATTCTGTCATGCTCATGGTATTCAAATGCGTCTATCCTGCCCTTACACATCTCCCCAGAACGGCAAAGCCGAACGCACCTTACGCACCATAAATAACATCATCCGCACCATACTCATTCATGCTTCCGTCCCACCATCATTTTGGCACTACGCTCTCCAAACAGCCACTCATCTCATTAACATCATACCTCACAAAACTATCCATTACCTCACACCCACTCATTACCTTTATCACAAACAACCTACATACGACCATCTTCGTGTGTTTGGCTGCTTGTGTTACCCATTATTTCCTTCTACCACTATTCATAAACTTCAACCCCGCTCCGCTCCTTGCATTTTTCTAGGTTATCCCTCTAATCATCGGGGGTATCTATGTTATAGTACGGTTACCCGTAAAATTCTCATCAGTCGTCACGTCTATTTCGTTGAAGATCAATTTCCTTTCGCCAAAGTTGCATCCACCACTACCCACTCCTATCAATTTCTTGATCCTCCGCACCCAAGCGTCCTTCACGAACAATTTACCTACCCATCCATCCCCGACACTCGTGACCTCCATTCCCCCACCTCAGGGGATGTGTCACCGCCCCCCTCACCACCCTTCCAACCCTCTCCTACCTCGAGCCCACCTCCCCTTAACGGCTCTCATGACCTCACTCCAGCCACGACCCACCCCACCTCCCCACCTCATCGGCCAGTCACTCGAAGCACTCATGGAATCTTCAAACCTAATCCCAAATATGCACTCACAACTTCTTCCGTCTCTCCTATCCCCACCAATCCCCACCAGGCCTTAAATGATCATAACTGGAAAACGGCCATGATTGACGAATATGATGCTTTAATTAAAAATAATACATGGGAGTTAGTACCTCGTCCTTCAGGTGTTAATATAATTCGGTCTATGTGGATTTTCCGTCATAAATTAAATTCTGATGGTTCTTTTGAGCGTTACAAAGCTCGTCTTGTCGGGGATGGCAAGACACAACAGGTTGGCATTGATTGTGGTGACACTTTTAGTCCAGTGGTAAAACCCGCCACTATTCGCATTGTATTGAGTTTAGCTCTGTCCAAGGACTGGTCCATTCATCAGCTAGATGTGAAGAATGCCTTTCTTCACGGTGACTTACATGAGACGGTATATATGTACCAACCAATGGGTTTTCGGGATTCTACTTATCCTAATCATGTTTGTCGACTACGCAAATCATTGTATGGCCTGAAACAGGCCCCTCGAGCTTGGTATCAACGGTTTGCTGATTATGTTTCAACCATAGGCTTTGTTCATAGTGCATCTGATCATTCTCTGTTTGTTTATAAGAAGGGCCCTGATATTGCTTATTTATTACTCTATGTTGATGATATCATACTCACTGCCTCATCTGAGACACTTCGAAGATCTCTCATTTCCCTTCTCAGTGATGAATTTGCCATGAAGGATCTAGGTCGTCTCAGTTATTTTTTAGGCATTGCTGTTTCTCATCATGAAGGTGGCTTGTTTCTTTCTCAGAAGAAATATGCTGAATCTATCATCCACAGAGCAGGCATGGCTTCCTGTAATGCTTCAGCTACCCCCATTGATACGAAGTCCAAAGTGAGTGGCAATTCAGGCTCCCCATGTGACGATCCGACTCTATTTCGTAGCCTGGCCGGAGCGCTACAATATCTCACATTTACTAGACCAGACATTTCTTATGCAGTTCAACAACTTTGTCTTCATATGCATTCTCCTATGGACACTCACATGCTAGCTCTCAAAAGAGTGTTACGTTACTTACAAGGAACTCTGGACTATGGTTTAGAATTATATAAATCATCCTCATCATCCTTGGTTTCCTATACAGATGCAGACTGGGCAGGGTGTCCCGATACACGTAGATCTACCTCCGGTTATTGTGTCTTTTTGGGTGATAATCTTCTCTCTTGGTCCTCCAAACGACAGGCTACAATTTCCCGGTCTAGTGCTGAAGCTGAATACCGCGGCGTCGCAAATGTTGTATCCGAGACATGTTGGATCCGAAATTTGCTTCTTGAATTGCATCATCCTTTGTCATCAGCCACCATTGTCTATTGCGACAATATCAGTGCCATATATCTCTCAGAAAATCCAGTTCAGCATCCGCGCACCAAACACATTGAAATTGATATCCATTTTGTCAGAGAAAAAGTTGCTATAGGCCACGTCAAAGTGCTTCATGTCCCTTCTCGGTACCAGATTGCAGACATTTTTACCAAGGGCCTACCACAAATATTATTTACTGATTTTCGAGACAGTCTCAACGTTCGTCCTCCTCCCGCTCAGACTGCGGGGGTGTGTTAGATATTATTAGTAGTTGTCTAGTGTACAAGCCCACTATTGTATAGGCCCATTAGGTTTACGTCACTTAACCTAATTTATTCTATATATACTCATGTAATGTCACATTATAACTCACTCAATCAATATATTCTTTCACGAATAGATTATTTGGTTCCTTAATTTCAACTCAATCGAATGGTCTTCATCTGCAATTGATTTGGGAATTTTGCTGATTAGGGTTCATTGGTTCGAATAAGCACCAACACGTGAGAGATATGTGATGTAACGGGTAGTTGGGATTAATGAAGGACGAGTTTATCATGTGAGCAGAAGTTGTTTCGGTCAGTTAGTTATAGGAAGGTGTTTTTCAGATTATTTAGTTAGAAACTTTTCTTCTTCTATTTTGTATTCTTTATATATGTATATATATGAGATTAGGAAACTTGTTTAGAGTTGAGTTGATCAATTCACTAAAGATCAAAGATATTATTCCTGGATACATAATTCTCATTTTCACTAGAAGAATATTTCTCTTCTAAATTGTTAAAGTTGACATGAGAACAGTATGAAGATTGAAATATCTTATGTAAACTTAATAGTGTATTGGATAAGTGAATAGTTATACTATGGTGAAAACTGTCCTATAAATAGGTTGCTTTGTTGCTTGTATAAAATGCACCGAAAAAAAATATATATACTTCTCTCTATTTTTTTGCATCTCTGCTTTACGCTTCCAACTATAATACATATTTATTGTAATAGTTACAATATAAAACTAGTTTATATTAATTTAAGCTATAAATATCCAATTTTTATAACAATTTCTTCAATTTTAATCATGTTTACAATATTTTTCGATCTTCTCATTCTTAATTTGATTCTTAAACGATTTGATACTTCTAGTTGTAGTTATTACACTTTCCTTCCTCCCCTTCTTCACCCCTCCTCCCGCCTTCGAATAACTATCAACCTCATAAATAAACTTTCTTGGCAAATGCTTTTTACAAAACTCTCTTTCTTTATCCACTTATACACACATGTAGATGAGAACTAAACTAATGCAAGAGGGATTGTTAATTTGGTCCTGGTCAATGGGTTATTGTCGCATTTTGGTCTCAATAAGTGACATAAATGTGCAAATGGTCCTGGTAAGTGGCTAGCAGGTGCCCATTTGATCCCTAATTTTTTTATTTTTTTCCTAGTAAAAAAGTTTGATTTTGGTAGTTAATTTTGCTAAAAGTTTGAGTTTTGGTAAAAAAAAAAGTTCAGTTTTCATAGTCTTTACTAGAAAAAAATCGAAAAGAAAATCTAAAAAACAAATTGAAATTTTTTTTTGAAAAAGAATAGAAAAAAGAGTTATAGGATCAAGCAAAGTTTTAAAATTGCATAACCACCCTCCAAATTATCTCAAAATTGCAAAAACATCCCAAGTTAACTTAGGTGCTAATGTGCACCTGCTAGCCACTTACATGGACAATCTGTACATTCATGTCACTTACTAACCCCAAAGTGCAACATTAACCCAATTAACGGGATCAAATCAACAATTACCTCCAATATTAAACAAACGAGCGCTTATTTATACGTCTTCCAACGGCTAGCTGCCACCTAATCTCCACGAGATCAATCCCTCTTATCATTTTTTTGATATGCAATCCTCTAATCAGTCTTGCCTCTTTGATTCTCCAGCTTGATCTCCAAGACGGCCAATTGTGTAATAAATGAGGAATCAGTCAAAGATTATCCTTATTAATGACTTTCCTAATTTGCTATGTCTTATCCTCTTGCTTGATTCTGTTGTGATACTTGACTTTATCCACTACAAGTTTGTTTCATATAAAACATACTTACATATGTCTTCCGATTAATATGGCTTCAATCTATTACCGTATGAACCTCTTCCAACATGTGTAATTTTAACTATTATTTTTAATTTAAAAATACTAAAGTAATTGTTTATTGACCATCAATTTTATTATAGTTATAATTTTAGCTTTGCTAGTTTAAATTGAAAGATTAATCTAAGTAGGAACTTATATACATGTCCTTCAAATTGACTATGATCACGTAATCGAACATGACTATTGATGGGGCCACTAATGAGGCCATCCATGTATTTATAAAGCACATTGATTCCATTTTGGGTATTTTGGGAAAGAATACTGTGGTAAGGACTCTGATCTGAGCCGTCCACGTGTCGACAATCTGGGGGAAGTAAGATTTGCATATAAATACTTCCCAAGTGTCAACTGAAATGGTAATGTGAAAACTACTCTCTACACTATTCGCTTACATATAGTCCTCATCGGATTCATACTAACTTGACCTTCGGAGTGGCAACGATCGACTTCGATCGTCGCCTAGGTACCAGGAGCACTTGGAGCATTCGGAACAACAGAAACCTCGAACACTCATCAACCTCGGAGCTATGGATCCCCAGAACAATGAACTACCTTTCTGGAGGCCAACGAGAGCTCGGAGCCAACATACATCCTCGGTGCCTATCAGAATGACAGAAGAAGAACTATGGGAGCAGCTTCGGATCCTCAAGGGCAAGGATCTAATTGACCCCCACCTCGGGTCCTAGCCAACAAATACAACAAGAGGACTCAAACCAACTGGACACGTTCCTAAGCCTCGAACAGTAGAGCCTCGGGGACTTGACGAAAACAAGTACTTTGATACTTATTAGGAACAATTTTAAAAAATGGAAAGTGAATATGATTATATGTGACAGTCTATCTACTTTAGATAACTATGTGAGAAAGATGAAAAAATATTTTATTTTAAAGTTAATTTGGTCCAAGAATCTATATAACAAGTTCAAAAAGTTGTAGTAGAAATTATAAACAGCTGAGTATAGTTTATTGGCAATATTTACTGTGTTGAATATAACAAAAATACTTATAATACTTAATTAAATATTAATTTAACCCTATATAAAATTAAACTGGCTTATTATCAGGGGCAGACCCAGAGGGGCTGGGGGCCATGGCCCATCCAAGATTTTCGAAAAGGTTAATATACGATAAGCTTTACTTCTTGAAGAAAAGTACTTCTTGAGTTCGAACTCAACAACTTCCCTTTCCTTTCCTATAATCCTCCGTTCCAAAAAGATTGGTATGTTTTGACTTTTGATGGTCAATAAAACACAATTTGAAACATAAACTGCTAGTCATGTCTTAGTAATTTAAGTTTGACAACAGGGAAATCGACTATTAACTGTTAGTCATAATTAAATTCCAACAATATATCGACTTTAATTAAGTTTAAAGAGGTCATTTTAAAACTAATTTCGAAATTCGTATACACATTCGTCACACGGTACCACTTTAAAACATATTTGCTTATCTGTTATTATATCATACTAATAATGAACAATGTTAAATACTCTCGCCAATTATCCTCTACTAAGCTTAATTTATTTACATAAAATTGGTCAGCTGTTCGATTTTTATATGTTCTTCCATAAGCCCAACGCATCGTTTCGGTTTCCTCATAAACAAAACCAAAATCGATTCAATTCCAGAAAAATTAGTTATCCCAATTCCCAATTCGACAATTTCCAATTCGACTCGACTCCAATTTTTCTCCGCATCCCTATTGTCCATAGTTGCCGATTATGCTAGTAATAAAATTTCCGTCTTTTCATTCAGAATTTGTTGATATGTACTTCAAAAAGCCAAAAAAGATGAGCCCGTTGCCAGCCCTTCCTACTTGTTTTCATTGAATTATTTGAAATCGAATAATAAACAATAATGTCATTGAAATCGAGGAGTTTTGTCTTAGAGTATATTACATGTGACAACTTGTACACTCAATCATAACCAAATTCAGAATAATATAATGGACAAAGATAATAAAGTTAAAAGATAATAAAGTTAATACAAAGAGGATATTAATAGTCCACACCCCACTAATTTGGAAGGTCTGCTGATCTTTGATGCACTAATAAAATATGCTATTTGATGATTTCGATGTCGATAATAAAGACAACAATCAACAAAATACAAACCACAAGTAGCACACCGAAACTGACCATTACATATTTAACATGTGTGGAAAATGAGTTGTCTAAAATTACAAAAACTAAAATTTTGAAGCATTACATCTTATTTAAATATACCTAACTAAAAAATGATTGTTAAATTGTATTTTTATGTTGGTTAAAACTAAAAAACCATAATTTGTCATGAAAAGGAAATAACAAGTTGTTAGTACATAAAGTTGGATAAAGTTTTTCATACACCAAACGTTAATAACAATGCATTAAATGAGGCTATTCAATTAAGCACTGTGCCACGTGATCAATCTATTCCTTCTAGAAGAGTCAACGATTATTAATGCCGATGGACAAGAATTGTGTTTTGGACAAGATTCACGGCCGAAGACGAGAATGAATGAGACATTCACTCGGTCCGTAATATTAGTAGATCCTATTCGAACCACCCTTTTTCTATCCATATCGGCATTTCGTATAGAGGTTATTATCAAAGCATTCAAGCATTTTGATGTTTCCAAATTGGATATAATCAACATGTTTTTCTTTTTTTTACTTATTTTCCTTGTTAATTATGGAGTAATGATTCAAGGTTGACCACATTCATGTCAAGGACCAAAGATCTAGTATAAAAGGAGTACGATGTTACACAAGAAGATACACCTTTTACACCTTTTATCTCTTTTACACAAAAAGCTTTCAAGCATATTGTGTTATCTTTTGTGTCTAAGTCTTATTGTGTGTAGAAGCGTTTTTGTTCTATAAGCTTCTACACTGAATGTACAACTGTTGCTCTTTCAACAACATTGAGGTTTTCTTACATTAAAACAATTTGTAAACTGTTAGTCACTGGGAGAGTGATAACATCGACTTATAGGGAACCTATAGAAAAGCATAGTTAGGACAATAGAGAGTATGTGAGCATACTAGTAAGTCCCTCCTTGTAAGATTCTTTTCGTATAGTTGATTGTTCCTTTGGGCAGGTTGGCCCCCAGATGTAGGTGTTTCTGCACTGAACTGGGTTACCAAGTTTTCTGTGTTGACTACATTTACAGTTACTCCTTTCTGTTAAACCGGTTGTTTCAACATTTGGTATAACTCGATTAGTGGATCACTATTTCAATTGGTATCAGAGCGGGCACTCCACATACAGAGTGAAAAAACGATCTAAGTAATCCACTAAATGGCCAACTCTAATCAATCTCTAAGACCTCCAAATCTCAATGAGAATAATTATAGTTTCTGGAAAAACAAAATGACTATATATCTCAAATCTCTTGAGAAGCGAACGTGGTTGACTGTTGTCAAAGGATGTGAGTCTCCCAGTAAAGAAGTTGATGGGAAGATTGGACTCAAGGATGAGGAAGAGTGGACAGATGTTGAATCTGTTCTAGCCCTAGCAAACAACAGGGCCATGAATGCTTTGTTTTCATGTGTTGATGAAAATGTGTACGAACTTATTACCATGGAAACTATTGCAAAAAATGCCTAGGATATTCTTTAGAACACATATGAATGAAGAATTTAAGTGAAGATTGCACGTCTACAACAATTGGCATCGACTTGGGAGTCTATGAGGATGAAGGAAGATGAAACAATCAAGGAATATGGATTCAAAGTTCAAAATATTGCCACAGAATGTGCTTCTCTCGGAGAGCCTAAGAGCAAGGAGAAGATGGTAAGAAAAATCCTCAGGACGCTCCTTGCTCGATTTGATGAAAAAACAATAGCCATTTGTTGAAGCTCAAAACCTGACTACACACCGTCTGGATGCTCTCCTGGGAAATCTTGGCACTTATGAAAAGGAACTTAATCTTGAAAATGGGGAAAACAAAAGTCTGGCACTCAAGACTAAATGTCCAGAAAAAAACCTTGATCTAGTTGAATCTACTGAATTGCTTATGAAAAAGTTCAATAAAACTTTCAAACGACTATACAAGAAAGAAGATGATGCAGATGAGTATCAAGGATCCAGAGATAGGAGGCATGACAGAATCATCAGAATAGGAATGACAGATTTAATAAAGGAGAACAAGATAGATGCAATAAAGGGAGTGGATCTAACTTTCAAAATACAAACAAAGAAAAAAGTATTCAATGTAGATAATGTGAAAGATATGATCATATTCAATCTCAGTGTCCTACTTTCTTAAAGAGATAAAATAAGAATTACTGCACAACTTTGTCTGATGATTCAGAAGAACATGAAGATGATGTGATTGCTTTCATTAGAGTTGAAGAAACTGTTCCTAACCAGGAAAAATCAATTGTGAATCACAAAAAAGATGATGAAAGTGATGAAGAAACAGAAATCACACATGAATAATTGCTGACTATAAAAAGCTCTGTCACAGCTGGAAGGAACTAACACAGATCTATCTCACAACAACAGCTGAGAAAGCTAACAGTGAACAACAAAATCATTAATTAGTACAGGAAAACATCTCTCTTCATAACAAAATTAGGGTACTGGAAGGAAAGATCCAAACTATGGAGAAAGACATCAGAATGATGAACTCAATACAAATATTTTAGAGGAAATTCTGGAAAATGGAAAACCTTATAAAAGTACTAGTGGTATTGGTTATGGAGAGGAACAAGGATCTGATCATGAAAAAAGGAAATCCAAATCAAGATGAAGGTGTTATCATTGTGCGAAAAAAGGACGCATAACACCCTACTGCTACAAGTTGTATGGCAAAGGAAGAAGGAAATACTCTCAAAACACCAAGCAGGTATGGGTTCCTAAGAAACAGACAATAGGTCTTGTTGTCCTTACATCTCTGAAAGCCACTGCATGGGAAGGATGGTATTTTGAAAGTGATTGCTCTCGACATATGACTGGGAATAGTGCTTATTTATCTATAGTAAAGTCAGTTAAGAAATCACATGTCACTTTTGGTGGAGGTACAAAAGGTTTAATTATTGGGAAAGCAGAATTAAATGTCCTTGGATTGCCAAAGATCTATGATGTAGTACTTGTTGAGAGTCTAACAGCCAATCTAATTAGCATTAGCCAACTCTGTGATGATGGCATGGATGTTCAATTCAACAAAGATGCTTTGCAGTCAGAGATTCTGAGAAAAATCTGCTCATGAAGGCCACTCGATCCATGGATAACTGTTGTCAATGATCCTCACACAAAGCTCCTAGCTACCATACAAATCATGAAGCTAAACTTTGACATAACAAATTAAGACACACAAACTACATGAATCTTCAAAGATTAGTGGAGAAGAACATTGTTAAAGGTATACCCAAGATCCAAATACAGAAGATACGATGTGGAGAATGTCAGGTTGGGAAACAAGTCAAAATGTAACACCAACAGTTATAACAAGTGATCTCCAATCGTGTACTTGAACTGTTACATATGGATCTCATGGGGCCAATGCAGGTTGAAAGCCTTGGAAGGAAGAAGTATGGGTATGTCATAGTTGACGACTATTCTCGAGACACCTGGGTAGTATTTCTAAGAGAAAAATCAGAATGCTTTAGTGTTTTCTGTAAGCTTGCAACTCAAGTTCAAAATGAAAAAGGGATCAAGATCATACACATTCGAAGTGATGATGACAAGGAATTTGGAAACAGTTAATATGTAGAGTATTGAATTAGACATGAATTTTCTGCCCCTATTACTTCCCACCAAAATGGAATTGTGAAACGAAAGCATCGCACTCTGCAAGAAATGGCCAGAGTTTTACTACATGCCAGAAATTCCTATCAAATTTTGGGCTGAAGCCATCAGCACTGCCTGTCACATTCATAATACTGTCACTCTCCAACCATGGGCCATGCAAACTCAGTATGAAATATGGAGGGGGAGAAAACATAATGTTCAATATTGTTATATTTTTAGGAGTGAGTGTTACATTTTTGGCTGATCGTGAACAGAGACAAAAGTTTGATGCTAAAGGTGACAAGGGCATATTCCTAGGCTATTTCACTCATAGTAGAGCTCTTCGGGTATTTAATTTTTGCCAAATTTTATCATGGAATCAATCAATGTTAAAGTAATAAATGAACTATCTGTCCAAAAAGATGAAGTCTATGATTCTCTACCTACTGAGACCAAAGAATACTCTTCATGCCCAAAAAATGGAGAACACAGTAATGTCACTGAACCACCAGCTCACATTAAGAAGAATCATCCAAAAGAGACAATCATAGGAATGATTGATGAAGGAAAATCCACAAGAAAGAAAGACAAGGTGGATTATAGAAAATTGGTTGGGTTTTTGAATGAAACTTGCTTTATGTCCAAAATAAAGGCACACAATGTTAAAGCTGCACTGGACACTGGATCATGACAATGCAAGAAGAGCTAGCTCAATTTGAGAGACATGAGGTATGGCAAGTGGATGAAATTTTTCATACACCAAGTGTTAATAACAATGCATTAAAGGAGACTATTCAATAAAACATTGTGCCACGTGATCAATCTATTATATCCTTCTAGAAGAGTCAACGACAATTAATACTAATGGACGAGAATTGTGCTTTGGACAAGATTCACATCTGAAGACGAGAAAGAAAGAGACATTCACTCGGTCCTTGTTAATTATGGAGTAATGATTCAAGGTTGACCACATTGATGTCAATGACCCAAGACCTAGTATAAAAGGAGTACGATGCTACACAAGAAGATACACCTTTACACCTTTTATTTCTCTTACACAAAAAGCTTTCAAGCATATTGTGTTATCTTTTTTGTCTAGGTCTTATTATGTGTAGAAGCATTTTTGTTCTATAAGCTTCTTCACTGAATGTACAGTTGTTTCTCTTTCAACAACAGTGAGGTTTTCTTACATTGAAACAATTTGTAAATTGTTAGTCGGTGGGAGAGTGATAACACCGACTTATAGGAAACTTATAGAAAAGCATAGTTAAGGGAATAGATAGTGTGTGGACATACTAGTAAGTCCCTCCTTGTAAGATTCTTTTCGTACAGTGAATTGTTTCATTGGGCAGGTTGCTTCCCAGAGGTAGGTGCTTGTGCAGTGAACTGGTTTACGAAGTTTTCTGTGTTGGTTACATTTACTGTTATTCCTCTCTGTTAAACCGATTGTTTTATCACTATTTCACAAATTTATTAATTGAAAATAATATTACATAGTAGATAACAGTAAAATGATAATGATTTGTTCGAAAAAAAACAAGAGAACAAGTGGTTTCCTAGAATATTATGGTGCTTGAAAAATTTAGGAAAAATAGATTTGTATAGAGATAAGAAAATGTCACACAAAGGATATGAAGTAATCTAAAATAATATAAAACCTACTTAATACTATAGATTAATGTTAAAAGATACAAATATTTAAAAGGGCGTCATAAAAATATTAGAAGATAACATTTCCAAAATCAATGATACTCCGTATTATTAAAATAATTTTACTCTAACAAGATTGTTTTTTTTTCCGAAATATAGAGATAGCAAATTACAAATTTATAAGATCAAATGTTGTTATTATGACAACAAAATCTTCAATAGTTAGAGAAATACTGAAATAAACAATAAACAAGACAAAAAATAAAGATAGTCTGATATGGCAGATGGACATGGCATCATCATCCGTCTGGATCTTATTCCTGACCCAAATACTCCTCAAAGTACTAACGAGAAAAGTTGACTCATGAATGGTGTCTACTTGCGCTTTAGCATTGTTTAACTGCATAAGAAAATTATTATAGTAGTCGAAAAACAGAGGAAGTAACGGAATGAATAACCTTAAATGACATGAGCAGACGAGATCATATATCTCGTGGTCGGTGTCAAGGGAAATTCAACATTTTTGAAGATTGTCGATCATCGATCGACTGAAAATAAACTTCTTAGTAGAGAGTCTACTAAGAACGAAAACAACCACCAGTAATTTTCTTAGCCAATTTAAATGACATTGATCACAAGCATAATCATCCATAATATTAACTAATTCATTAGTCTGAGGAGTAAAGAGATTACCGAGCTTCTTGAAGTGATGTTGTTGAGATACAAGCTGGTTGAAGTCTCCATCGTTATTCGCTTTCTTTGGCATTGATTCCAAACTCCCCGTGAACAAGCTATGAATCTCCCAAACCCGTTTCCGTGTTCTGACAGAATCCTTGATAACAAGGTGCTTGAGAGTAAGCTCCAATTGATTGCAATCATCCTCATCAGACGAAACAGAAACATCTTCTACATAATCAGGATCTCAAAGAGTGCTTCCATAACAATCATTGGTCCAAAGAACAAATATCCACACTATTAACCATATCATCCAGGTAATGTGGTTGTCTTCAAAATCATTATGAAAATCTTTGAGATTGACAAAGTGAGCCCCAAAATACTCAAGAGCTGCAAAGTAATTAGTAAATATCGTTCCCATATATTTCCTTTTCTTATCAATTGAGTTCCACTTTGATCCCGGATCAAAACGAAAACACTTTGCAATTCTGCCAAAAAGATTGAAAACACAGTAAAGAGCATAACGGGAGGATTCAAAACAAGAGTCCTTACGTTGAGAAGTGACACAAGACCATTTGAATGAATCATGAACATCAAGAGGCAAAATGTTGTCGAAAGCGAAAGTTGTAACGCCCCGCCCTGAAACACCGGGTCGGAACGTTATTTGATTTGATGGACTGACCTCACAAACCACCACGGGTCTTTCCAGCACGTTTTGTCCTCACTCACGTGCTCACCGGGACACTTCCCAATGGGTCACCCATCCTAGAATTACCCCAGGTCAGACACGCTTAACTTTGGAGTTCTTCTGAGTTGAGCTACCGAAAAGAAGATGCATCTTGATGGTATGAGTAGTACTAATCAAATCATATCAAACATATCACATCGCCCACTCAGGGCCGGGTATTACAATCTCCCCCACTTAAACAATCAACGTCCTCGTTGATCCACATCCAAATCCACATCTAAATCCACATCCACATCCACATCCAGGACCGTACCATCCGTGTGAGACTCATCTCACAATTCCGGATGGCTCGGCTCTGATACCATTTGTAACGCCCGGCCCCTGGAACACCGGGTCGGAACGTTATTTGATTTGATGGACTGGCCTCACAAACCACCACGGGTCTTTCCAACACGTTTTGTCCTCACTCACGTGCTCACCGGGACACTTCCCAGTGGGTCACCCATCCTAGAATTACCCCAAGTCAAGCACGCTTAACTTTGAAGTTCTTCTGAGTTGGGCTACCGAAAAGAAGATGCATCTTGATGGTATGAGTAGTACTAATCAAATCATATCAAACATATCACATCGCCCACTCAGGGCCGGGTATTACAAAAGTGAAGTCAAAGATGAAAACTTTTGACGAATTCTCAAATTTATTATCCTAAAAACCTCTTTCAATCAAATCCAAACATGACTCTCTTACTTTGATGAAACCAAAAGAGCTATTATGAAACACGTCCTCCACTTGCTCGACAATTTTCTAATTTTTCGAAGAAAGCCAAACAAGATCTTCATGTGATAATAAGCAATTCGATTCAAAGAATCCCCTTTTTCGTTTCAAACTTTTTGAAAAATCATCTGGATAGTTTTCAAATTTGCAGATAGGACTGACAATTACTTCATCAATATAAAAAATAAGCGGATCTACATCCATCATATCAAACTGGATATTCTTATTCCAAAAGTCGATAATACTATTATATATGGTAACAAGATGAGAATTATCTTAGAGATTTCTAACAGGAGGTCTACCAAACTTTTTTCCAGTAACGATTTGAGCTTCTTGAGTCTTTGCGATCTCCACCGCAACATCCTTTCTTTGTATTTTGGGAAATGGTTGTTGCTCGAAGATGGTAAGACGATGTCTAGAGTATTTAAAAGTAGTCATTTTTTATGATCTTAGTAAAAGTTGACTTTTTGATGAAAAACACAAGAAAAAGGATGAAAGGAGCAAAGGAGAAAGAAAAAGAAAGAAACTGGAGAGAAAAAGAGAAGAAAAAAAATGAAAAGGGGCAAAAAAACAAACTAAAAAAGTGTTAAGACACAAAAAACTAAACCAAATTTATTCTTGATCTAAAGAGCATTTTTACTCTCATTCTATGCAGCAGGGGGTCCATACTAATGAGCTTTCTAACAAGATTTAATTGTGGTGCGTGAAATACAAAATACTCCTCGTAAGCAGATTGTTTAATTCGTTTCACGTTTTGTTCTTCCTAATAAATTATTGTCCAATTCAACCTATTTATATATAAACACACTATTTTAAAAAAAATAAGTTAGTTTAATTATATTAAAAATCTCTCTTCAAAGTTTGTGAATGGATGAGGTACTAGTTAACCGACATACTTTTTAAAAGGTAGGTCATAATACCTGGTTAGATTGAAGAATAAATTACAATCAATTAAAGAAATTAAAAGAGTTTTGGACGATTCTATCCCTCTAAATCTATCAACAAAAATTAAAGTTGATGGTTATCATAACGAAAGTATCAAGTAAAACATTCCCTCCAATTGTAAATGATTAGTATATTTTGACTTTAAATGGTCAAACTTTAAAAAGTTTGATCAATAATTCTCATTAATCAATAATAAATAATATAGTCATATGATATCTTATCAGTGCCGGCCCTTACCCATGGCGGGGGGGCGCGGTCGCACTAGGCCCCCGTTTGGGAGGGCCCCAAAATTTAAAAAAAAATTATATATATTATTTTACTGATTTAAAAATTAGAAATTAAATTATATATTTAAAAAATATATTAATTAAATAAGTATTATTGAAAAGTGTTGAACTAATATCGATATAAAAACATTAGCACTAAAACTATGAACTCGGTTAACTATTAATATTATAACGCTATTATTGTAACATTTAATAATCAAATTTCGTAGAGCAAACATGAAACATTATTTAATGAGATTAGGATAAATAAGAATCAGAAGACAGATGTACTGTCTACTTAGCTTACTAATACTCTTTTAGTCTTTCGGTCTTTCTTAAACAATATATTAATTGTATAAGTAGAAGTAAGAGCAAATTTACTCATAATCTGAGATCAGAGTCAATGCAATACTGTTGTTTTAATAAAATAAAATAGTTGATCCATTCGATGAATTGGTATCTGGTGAGGCACAGTGCTTTGTTAATTTGAAGAATTATCATCGTGTCATTAAATAGATGATATCATTCCTTTTTCTCTTGTTAATTTATTTATTTTAATTAATTTCATACTTTATTTATGTTCATTAATTAAGTTATTTTGTATTCTATTTTTTACTTGTTTATTAATAATTGTTTGACTATTTTATAAGATGTTGTCTCGCAAATATTTATCCGAAAACGATAAAAGAAGAAAAGAAAACGTGAAAATGAATTGGTTATATCACAAAAAGGAGCTCTTGAAAAATTCTTTTCTAAAAGTAATCTTATATCTAGTGATCAATTATATGAAAATTTGATGGAAGAAAATATAGTTTCAAGTGATAAAAATGTAGTCTCAAGTGAACTTGATAATAAAAATATTATGCCATTTGAACTCAATAATGAAAATTTAGCTTATAATAGTGAATCTTTACCACATTTTAATATTCGAGACCCGAGAACTTAGAAAAATTTAGCTTAAAAAAATGAGTTTTCGAAAATTTTATTTTTATTATATATATCGAGGGCCTCATTTTCAGTTTTCGCACTAGGCCCCGAAAATCTATGGACCGGCCCTGTATCTTATTAGATTCGTCTCAATATATATTTTTGAACTATCAACTTTTTATAATTTTATATACAGAAAAGGAGATATTTATGTTTGAAATCATATTTTGTTAACCATGAAAAGTCAAAATCTACCAATCATATAGAAACGAAAAGAGTACTTTTTTAAAGTATGTATAATCGATAAGGTTATTTTAAAATATATGTAATAAACATTTGCATAAGATAATACTCATATAATAACATATCACAAAAAGTTGAACGTTCCTGGTATCTATAAAAGGAAAGGAGAAGTAAAGACTTAACTTATATAAAAAGTTGTAGGCAATAAGATAAGATGGGTGTCCATAGTTCCTTTGCCGCATGTTTTAAGCTCATAGTTGTGACTAATTATTTGGTAGCATGTACATTCTTCCAAGCTTATGGTACAACACCTTCAAGCACGCCTATCGTCATACCCAATAATAAAACTTCTTCTTTCACCAGAAAATCATTTCCCCCTCATTTTCTCTTTGGATCAGCCTCATCTGCTTACCAGGTAAACTTCCTCCCTTCATCAATTTTTCGGTTTGTATGTGTCATCCTTCATTCATCTATAATTAACGTATAAATAGTATTTCGTTCCAATAAATTAACGTAATAGTATTTCGTTCTAATAAGACAACATATTAATGAATGGACTTATGATAAGGGACATCAGCTAGAATTTACATTTACCTCATATCATCAGTCGATTACTTATTATATTTCAAAGTGTTCCAATCGAGTACTTACATTTAAAATTTATACTACTAAAATCATTTTCATAGTATCATATACTCTGTCTACTATACCAAAATGTTTGACCTTTGGCTAAATTTTATTGAACATATTGAGTCTTCATCAAATATGAAAAAAACTTAAATATTAATATCATATTAACTGAAAATAAATAATGTAACAAGAATAGTACATTATGCTATTTTTACTACATATATTTCATAGTGAGATTTAGTGTTTCTTTGGGCTTTTATCATTGGAAGTAAAATTCTTAAAAGTAAACAGAAAGTACCATACCTTGCGAAGTAAACGTGGTACATGCATTCATTCATTACTTGGGTGCAAGCTAGCTAGTTTGTAAATACTAATAACTTCATCCGAGAACATAAAATTATTTGATTTTTGTAAACAAAATTATTTAAGATAATTATTTAATCAATACATATAACTTAATCGAATGAAAATATCATATACTAAACTAGTTTAAGATATTGTGAATTTTGAGAAATATTAATGTTGCGAAAATCTTATTAATTACATTTACAAATCTAAGATCGATATATAATACTTTCTCCGCTTTTTTAGCTGCCGTCTGTTAGAAGTCTATGAGGTTCCACTCTAAAATCAATTGGCAATAAAGGGAGTAGCCCAAGGAGTAGCCCAAGATCTTATATATTGATCGGGGAGTACATCAACTTTCGATGTGGGATGTGTATATTAACACATCCCATATCGAAAGTCGACGTCCTCCCGAGTTAATATATAAGATCTTGGGCTACTATTCTCTTTTGTCAATTGATTTTGAAATGGAATCTCAATATGTCGATGGAGCTAATATACTTATTTTGTTTTGATTTTGTAGTATGAAGGAGCAGTAAATGTAGATGGTAGAGGACCGAGTCATTGGGATAGTTTTACTCACAAATATCCAGGTGCTTCATTAGTTGTCAAGACTTAATTATGTCAAGTTTTAATGTGTATTGAATAATTGAAGCTAAATTATAAGATAAACTTTTTTATACAGAAAAAATATTGGACGGCAGCAATGGTGATGTCGCCCAGGATTTCTATCATCGTTATAAGGTACGGATTCATTTCAAATGCAAATCATTCAATAAAATACTATCTAAATCCCTAAAATATTATTCAATATTTTTTGTTGATAGTAAACAATAATATAAATATTGTAGTATAATCTCCAATAGTAATAATATAAATCCTTCCACATTTGTTTTTATTTTTATTCAAAGATTTTCTTTTTTAACGCTACGGTTATTATTTAAAGAAACCAACAATAAGGGATACAACGCAAACTAGATGGGCAAACAAGTCAAACATAGAGATGGAAGAGCGACGGCTTCCCAAATTCCATTTATCTGAACTGGCGTTCAAACGACGTCCCAATTAAAATCGTCCCTCCTTGCGAACTGAAATTTCACCTCCAGTATAAGCACAAAAGAGGGAAAGGGAACCCAAACTCGTGCCTAAAGCACCCAAAAAACACAAAAAGGCCAAAAGGTCATCCGAAAAGGCCCAAACAGCCAACGAAAAAGCCAAAACAACGGCCAAAACAACAACAAAAAACCTAACGATATTACTACCACAAGAAATTACAATACATATGACCACGTATTCTTAATAACAACAACCAGTACCTGCCTTCAAACATCCAAAAGCAACTGCCGAAAAATCGACAAAAGGATCAAGTGGTTGAAGCCCGCTTATCATATAGACATGCAAATACTTAACCAAACTGTAAAATTCAAGGTTCAACTAACCGAACCAAATGACTCAATTTAGTTCGGTTCGCATGTTAAATGTATGATGTGCAATATTTCACTTAAGGTGCAATGGTATTAAAGTATTGTGTAAAATATTCTACGAAATATATTTAAAATATACGCCGCATTATTTTCAACTTATCACTTCACTGTTAATATAATATTTTTGATTCAATTAAAAATTATGTGTGATAATTAAGACACTAAAATATATTATATTATTTTGACAATAACAAAATAGTTTACGAAAAGTTGTATGAACTAAAATAGTATCATTTAAATATATACTCCCTCCGTCCCTAAATGATTGATACATTTTGACTTTTGATGGTCAATAAAACACGATTTCAAACATAAAAATCTCCTATTCTACATATGAAAAAGTTACAAAAGGTTGATAGTTCAAAAATATATATTGAGACGAATCTAATAAGATGTCATATGACTATATTGTTTCTTATTGGTTAATGAGAATTATTAATCAAACATGTTAAAGTTTGACCATCTAAAGTCAAAATGTGCCAATCATATAGGGACGGAGGGAGTATATATAAATGGCATAAATTAAATTCAAACATATATATAATTATTAAAATTTAATCTAAAATTGAAAAAGTATTATTAGGATTTCATATTTCAGTTGATCTTATTTACAATTTTAGAGACAAAAAAAATATATAAGTGTTAATTTGGAAGCGGACCAAAACTTTTTGGGAATCGTTTGTAAAAGATCAGACTAAACTTTTTTCTAACAATTAACGGAATCGGACCGAACTTTTTACGGATTATTAGCGAAAACGTGGACCCCAACTATATGCACAACGTTCAAACATCGGACCGAACTCGAGCAAAACCTGCGAACTCGAACCGTTAAACATTAGGACCGCGTCGAACCTAAGGTGCAGGGGTGGATCTAGCAGAAACATTGAGGTGGATCGAAAAGATACAATAATTTCTTTCAATTAAAAATATACTTCCATTAACAAATCTTGATAAATTTACAATTGATGTTTTCTAGTGGCTATTTTCTGAAACTGGTCCAAAACATCATGAGGATCAATACTCAAATTATATCCCATTCTACATAAGTTACGAGATGGTCATTTAACCATTGATCATCCATCTTGTTCTTGTGTCATCATTATTTACATGCTTCATAACTGAGAAGACTCTCTCAACACTTGCTGTTTGCCACTGGCAATACCAAAGCGAATTTCAGAAGCTTAAAAACAACACCATCTATCCTAGATTTCCTGATAGTCACAAGTTTCTTTCAAAGATCCTTAAACCCTTTTAATTCCGAAGAACAAGGGTCATATCTCACATCCTTTCTATAATTAGCCAATTCATTGCGCAAAGAGGATACAACTTCAACCTGAAAATCTAATAGATACAACTCTGCTACATATCCTCAACAAAAGCCTCAAATTTGTTAAACGAACTTAAGCATGCCACACATAGTGTTTTCTACATCAAACTTGTGATTATGTTCCTTCAACTGTATATCTAAAATATTTAAAAATAATCATTGAAGTAGATGAAAATTGATGCTCGGACTTGGAAGGTAATATGAGTCAGTCATATCAGGAATGTCAATATCATGGTTCATACAAATTTCAATAACCTTTGTTATCAAAATATCCCATCCATCATCCGCATCCTTTGAAGGCATAACATGACAATTCTTACAAGGTTTAAGGCTTTCAACAAGTCTTGATACATCTTTGTAAAGTTAAGTTCAAACCATGAATTATACCTAATACATTAACCATCAAAGACAACATGAAAATTAAATCAGATGTAACTAACCACACCAATAAAATCTTGCTTCTCCTCGAACTTTACAAGATGTATCTTCGAGAATTTTTTTAAGCACACAAATAACTGGACCAAACAAGTTCTCAATACTTGTAAGTGTCTTGTAGTGCAATCCCCAACGAGTATCTCCACAAAGAGATGTTTGTTGATTCACACTTGTACCACCTTGTACCACTTTCCCCAAGCCTTGCTCAGTTAATTCGGCTAAATGAACAAGTTGTGCTTCTCAAAGCCACTCATATCTTTTGTTAAAACATATAATAATATTGACTATTGAATTAACCAAACCAAAATATGAACTTACATTCAAATGAAAACTCATAGCAACAATAAATGCCATCTAGAGTTGATGGGCAAAATAATGATCATAAAAAGCACATAGAACCTCATTTTGAATTAATGTTCATAACCCACCAAGTCTACCAGACATATTAGATGCTCCATCATAGCCTTGACCTCTAATCTTAGACAAACTAAATGGGTCAAATAAAATATCTAAAAGAGTCTTCTAGTAATAAGACACTTGTCTCTTTGACATGGACCATTCCGAGAAATCTTTCCACGACACAACCTTTTGAATCAACACAACGCAAACAAATAGTCATTTGCTCTTTAGCTGAGCAATCCCATGAATCATCAATTAACACATCAAAAACAATCATTCTCAAATTCTCTTACAATATTTGAAGTTACTAAAAAAGTAGAAACACAACAAAGATCCTATTGAATATTAGGACAAGTCGTCGCACTTAAATCTTTTATACCATAAGCTCCTCTCAACTCATGTACATTATTCAATAAAATGACCCTTATATGAAGAGTCATTCCCCTCAACCTTTCCCCTAAATGATTGTCCACCCCTCAAAAGTAGTCTACCAACTATAAAAGATTTCATTAACTTAATTTTATATTCAAAATTCACTATCTTTGCAACATCTCAAATAGGTACATGAACTGTATTTTCTGGGCATCTGAACTTTTGAAAAAAAATATTTTTAACAACTCAACTTCACTTTAACATGTATACTTAAGGGCGGTGCCGGAGGTTGAAGTGTTGTTAGTTGTTACCATGTCTCATCACGATTTCTCCAGATTTGCAATATTTCGTGATTAGGGTTCTCGATTTTGTGTTTTTATTTAAAACATTTTTTATTTTTGATTTTGCCTCCACCTCATTAATTAATAATCAGAAATGAGAAAATTAGACCTTCAGAGGATGTGAAAAAATGGACCGATTACGGTTTCTTAAAAAAATTTCTCTTAAAATTTCTCTTAATGCATTAATTATACAATTAGAATCCTAGATTTTGTGTAAGATCATAACTTTCTACGAGAATAAGTGGTGGTGCTAACTCGTGAAAATAACCGGTGAAAATACGCGTTTTGGTCGTTTTCACGCGCTTATTCGTGAAATAATCGGACAACTTCACGTAGAAAACGCGTGAAAAAAACGCGTGGAAACCAGTAACGCCGGCAACAACCGGTAACACCGACAACAACCGGTCAACATATACCGCGTTTTATTAACGCGTACTTGACGCGTTTTCATACGCGTCCATTTACGTGGCCCTTTATGCGGCCCAATACACGGTCTTTTAGGCGGCCAAATATGCATTTTCCATATATAGTCGAAGACACCCATGGGCCATGAGCCCATGATGTGGCCTTAATCTTGGACATATAGGCCCACTTACCCCCGAGATTTTCCAAGTTTGTGGGTTTTGAAAGCTTACTTATAATTGGTTTATTATATTCGTCTTCAAGAATAAATCACTTGAAACACTTTAACTTGTCTTAACAACATTAGGTTCCGAAAGTTTTCCATCTCTTCGAGTAATTAGAGGTTAGCACTGAGGGACATCTTTCACAAATATCTCACAGCCTTTATCCATCTTTTTATTGAAAAAGGATGAATATCGTATCTTAAATAAATTATTTGGCGAGTTTCTATATACATATCTACACTATATTTAATATGAAAGAAGGGTAATTAGAGTTTTCTTTGAAGCCCCATCATGAATCCTCATGATTTTTTCTAACCGATAAACAAGTGACACTTACTAAAATTGATTAATAACTTCCATTTATCTACCGAACTTCTATTTAATTTCATTTTTCAAAAATTTGGTAAGGCCTTTAATTATTGTACACATTAAATCATACAAGCTTCGTTAAGCTAAGTAAAATAATTACCTACAAATGTATATTTATTGAGTCATTTTTATCATGTATATGTATTTTTGAAATTTACAAAAACTTGTTGTATTGTAATATGTTCATGTAAAAGTTAATTTAAAACATATATTTTAGATATAGTAAACGAACTCGTATAGAATGAACTGTGCACAAACACTATTTTAAGCTAAAAACTTACATCCTCTTAAATTATTGGTTTTTTGTCCCAAATAATTAAACAAAGTTGCACTTTTTGGTTTCAAATAATTACAATGTTATAGATTAGTCCGCAAATGTGGCAAAAGTATTCCAATAGTCTCCTAAAACGACAATAGTTGCACATTATTAGTCGCTAGTTTTTGGGAGACTATGCTACAACATTTGTCATTTTCGGAGAGTATACCTGCAACTGTGCAGCATGTGTGCCACTTTCGGGGATTAATCTGCAACATTAAAACTATTTGGGACTAAAGCACAACTATATTCCACTATCTTGCACTAAATCGATAATTAACTCGATCAATATCTTTGGAGAGATTTCACCACGGAAAGGAACTCTTATTATACAGTTATTGCTATTAGTAACTCGCAAATATATTTGTGTTAATAAGGACAACATATATATAAATATTCGGTTTTTCTAAAATGTGCCTTTAGGGCACAGGTTAAGGAGTCAATAAAGGAAAATGTTTGATAATTAATTTGCATTCAAAGTGTAATATAGTAAATTTTTTTAAATCTTTACAAAAATAAAAAGATAAATAAAGCCATTTTGCTACAATAGTGTTGTAGTAAAAAATTTATTAGTTAACAGTTCATGAGGTTTCAATTTAAATTATATCCAACCTAAATCGAATTAATAATAGAGGAAATGGCTCAAAATATCACTAATTACTTTGATTCACTTGAAAATTTTATTTTATGAAGATGCTGGAAAGTGACTCTTGATCTATACGATTTTGTTTATTTTGACATGTTCCATTATATTCTTCTAATTTAGGGGGACATTAAGCTCATGAAATCTTCGGGACTTGATGCTTTCAGACTATCTATTTCATGGTCCAGGGTTGTACCTAGTAAGATATTCAAAACCATCACTTATGTTAGTATGATCTACTATTTTATTTAGGTCATGATTAAATTATTACACTCAAATCATCGATTATTATATTTCATTTTCATAATTTTACTTTTCACTTATGTTATAAATAGCTACAGAAAATGATGAAGTGGAGTGTGGCTATCAAATTTCGAGTGTAAAAATCAAAGTAGAGTGCATAAATCAAATTTGGAGAGTGAGAAATTTCCACACTGATTGCTAATTTGCTATATTTAATTTTCACAATTTTACTCTTCATTTTACTCTATGCATAATAGGTACAAAAGTAATAAAAATAGAGTATAGTTATCAAATTAGAAGTATTAAATCGAAGTGGTAAAAGTAAATTTGGAGTGTGAGAAATTTCCACTCTATGGAATATTTTTTTTCCCATTAAATGGTCAATTTAATCATTAATTAAATTTGACAATTCAATTAACGCTTTTCTTGAAAACTTATTTTGGAGAATAACATGAGGTTGGAAATTGTATTTATTTGTTTAGAAAATAAAATGTAACGGCTGATTATAGCACGTGATTTCGAAAAAGAGCAATACGAATAAAAATTATAAATATCAGTTAACTTTATTTTTTCTATATAAATATTAATTGGATCAAAATATTTTTTGTATGTAGCTGGGAAGGTGAAGGACGGAGTGAACAAGAAGGGCATAGAGTTTTATAACAGTCTCATCAATGAGTTGATATCAAATGGTAAGTCAATAGTTTTTTGCGTTAATTAAATCAACTCAAATTAATGATGATTTAATGGTTACTTTTCTTTCATTATAGTCTTTTCTAGCTTACTCTATTCGTTTTTTTAATATGATGTTTTAGATTTTTCGTTATGTTTTTTCAATATGATATTTTATAATTTCAATGTGCTTTTTACAATTTCAATATACTTTTTACTTACTTTTTTCATTAAAATTATCAACTAACCAATAATATAGTGACAAACATTACATTTTCAATGTTATTTAACTACTTTTAATTTTTTTTAATCCATGTGAAATATCTAGGACGTGATATAAAAAAACGGATGGAATATTTTGTGTGTGTCCTTTTTTAAACATAAATTTAAATTTAAAGGCTATTATTCTTTCATTATAGTCTTTTAGAGCTCACTCCTTATTACGCAATTAAAGTTCAATAGAAAACTGTGTTTGTATAATGACAAATATTGGATATCAATTTCTATGTAACCCACACGACTCTATTTAATTTTATAGTATTTGATTTGTGTGTATATTTATTATTTTAAAATATTCCACTAGATATATTAGTACTTGTGCAAATACAAAATGTTTCTAATCAAGTTTGACATATTTCATAATAGGCATAAAACCATTTGTCACAATCTATCATTGGGATATCCCTCAACCCTTACAAGATGAGTATGCGGGTTTCGCAAGTCCTCGCATTATGTAAGTAGTAAAATCATAGTTGTTGAATTATTAGTATCAATCTCTATTTATAGAATTAATAGCAAATTTGGTCCCACATAGTAGGATGTAGTTGCATTTTAGTCCTAAAGAGTTATAACATTGCAGATTAGTCCCTGAAAATGACATAAGTGTTGCAATATAGTTTCCGAAAGTAACAAATATTGCAGTATGGTCCCGAAAAAATAAGGACTAATGTGCAACGGTTGTCACTATTGAGGACTATATCGCAATATTGAGACACTTTCGGGAACTAGTATGCAACAGTGTAACTATGTGGGAACAAAATCCAACTTCTTCCTACTATTTGAAACAAAATCGACAATTATCTCCTATTTATACAAACACAAGCTAGAACTTGTTTTTGTACAGGTGATTCATTATATTAAGCGAAATAAACTTGTTTGTATCCTTCACGATTATTATATGATACTCTTTTAAGATAGTTTTTTTACTTTACACGACTTAACGAGACAGTTATAAAAACTTATTATTTCAAATATATAGATTGACAATAAGATCCAACATGATAATTTTCTCCACTAATAAAAATTAATGATCAAAATTTTCAAAGTTCAACTACACAAATTTAAAACAATAAGTTAAAAAAACAGAGGAAGTATAAATTATGATTAAATACTACTTCCTCCGTCCCTAAAAGATTGTCACATTTTGACCTTTGGTAGTCAAACATTACAAAATTAGATCATGAATTCCCATTAAACGATAAGAAATAATATGGTCTTGTGGGACCTTGTTAGATTCGTCTCAATATATATTTTTAAAATATTAACTTTTTATAATTTTTTCGCATATAGAATAATAGATATTTATGTTTTAAATTGTGTTTTGTTGACCACCAAAAGTCAAAATGTGACAATCTTTTAGGGACGGAGGGAGTAATACATAATATTGTTGCAGAAATGACTATCTAGATTTCGCGGAAATTTGTTTCAAAGAATTTGGCGACAGGGTACAACATTGGATGACACACAATGAGCCATTCATGTATAGCAAGTTGATGTTGGTAGCAGGTTTTATGGTTGGAGACCTTGTTAAGGATCCTTACTTGGTTGCACATCATATACTCCTTACTCATGCAAAAGCAGTCCAACTATACAGAACTAAGTACAAGGTAACGAGTTTGGTGTTATATACATAAGTATATACCAGGTATACCAGGTTAAGAGGCTAAGATGGAAATAAAATATATTATATGTATTTATAAAAAAAAATTTATTCAAAGGATAAAAGTTACAAATAGCAATGCGATATCAAATATATTATATTTCTAAACTAGTAAATGGAAGTCTAATTAAGCTCCAAATAAACAGCTTCGTCTTCTCGACTACTGAGTGGGCATGTTAAGAGTCTATGTGATTCCACTATAAAACCAATTGGCAATAGAGGGAGTAGTTCAAGGTCTTATATATATACAGACCCGGGAGGACATCGACCGTATAACTCAACCGTCGGCGGAGTTACACGTGCCTCATTAACTCGGGTTTGGCTCATGATACCATGTTAAGAATCTATGGGTTCCACTCTGAAACCAATTGACTCATGATACCAAACGTCTGGAATACTATAGCGTGGATGTTGAAATGTTGCACAAGTAGCCCCGAAAACGCTGTAAAAGCATCCATGAAAGTAGAGGAAGTATGTTCTAAATATACTCCTCTGCAAAATTTGAACCCGAGACCTCTTGGAAAGAGGCTCGAGCTCGATATCACTAGGCTAGAAACCTTAAATTAATTTAAGAAATCTTTTAACATTAAGCTTTAAATTAAAATTTTGAATTAAATACTTTTTTTTTCAACTTCTTAACCTGTACGGTAATGGCACATAATAGAAAAATGTATCTAAATTACTACTTGTTTTTTCACAGAGTCAAAATGGTCAAATCGGAATAGTGCTAAATTCGGATTGGATGTTGCCTTACTCAAATAGCAAAGAGGACATTAAAGCTACTCAACGTAACCTAGATTTCATGCTTGGTTGGTAAGTACAACTTATATCATAAAATCATAGCATTAAGTATCCTAATTTTACTAAACAATCAACTATTTCCAAACGGAGGCAGCAGCCATATCATACAATCATAGTATTAAGTATCCTAATATATGGATGCCCTAACATATACTCCTTCCGTCCCTAAAAGATTGTCACATTTTGACTTTTGTTAGTCAAACATTACAAAATTTAATCATGAATTTCCACTAAACGATAAGAAATAATATAGTCTTGTGGGACCTTGTTAGATTCGTCTCAATATATATTGTAGGAAAAGTTCAGGTGCCAATTTTTCGTCTCAGGTGCCTACTTGTTATAAAAAATTCACCAGGTATCTATTTGGGATAATTCCATAAATTCAGGTACCCAGATGAAAAAAAGCCTTATTATTATGCAGGTTTATGGGGCCCCTAACAAATGGTGAGTATCCAAAGGTGATGCAAAATATTGTAGGAAGCCGCCTACCAAAGTTCACCGTTGAGGAGGCTGCAATGGTGAAGGGTTCATATGATTTTCTTGGAGTAAATTATTACACAGGAGGTTTTGTGAAAAATGTCCCTTCTAATGGTAATCAACTTAATGTAGTTACCGATCCTCATGCCAATCAAACATGTAAGTGTCCACACTTTTAGCTCCTCCAACTTCATATTTTCAAAAGTTATCAAAAATATTTTTGTTATGATCTTTGTATATATAAGTTATTAGGAAGAAAATAATTTATGTTCAAGTGAGGAATAACGTGAAATTGTTGATGGAGCGTACTTTAACTGGTGAAGAGTTATAGTGTTAAGTATTTGCGTGTAGTCGAGCCATACTTCATATAATGTGGGTTCTAACTCCCGTAAGGAGGGAACCTTGCTTGTGCTGAAGTGGTTAAAAAATAAATTGTAGTTAGTGATGGTTCAATAATCTAATAATGTTGTATTATTCATTATTTGTAATCATAATTTATTGTTAATTTATAAAAAAGAAAAGAAAAACTATAGTTCATTTTTTTCATTTATTTTAAAATAGGAGTACGTGAATAACGTTAGAGTAATGTTCTATACTTTCATCTATTTGAGGAAAACTGTCAAAGTAAAATAAATTAGATGTAGCTACATTTAACAATTGTGAGATAATGATTATGATTGTGTAATTTCATTATTTTTAAATTGTTTTTTCTTCAACAGTTGATAGAATGGGCTTGTTGATTGGTCAGCCGGTATGTCACTTAATTATGACATTGATTAGAACAAAGCATTAACTTTAATACTTTCGTTAGTGTTTATTTAATAAAATACATCTAATTTGAATTTTTATTATTTTTTATTTGAAATAACAGACAGGTGGACCCCAATTTTACGTGTATCCTGAAGGACTTCATCATCTTCTTGTACATATCAAGAACAAATATCACAGCCCTACAATCTATATTACAGAGAATGGTAAACTAAATTTAATTTAATTTAATATTTTATTCGATACTCTTTTAAATGTATTACAAGTTGCATTTAAAACTCATTATTATTGTTCTTTTAGGAATGCCTGATTCGAATAATAATGCAACCACTAAGCATCTCCTGAATGATCATCAAAGAGTTGATTTTCTTCGTCGACATCTTATAGCCATCAAGGAAGCCATTAGGTAAGTCTTTTTTTGAGCGCCGTCTAATTGTTTAAATCTTTTATTGGACTAGTGAGCTATGCTACAAATAGTCCATCAATAAACATATGCAAATCCTATTTACTGTTCTAAAAACACTCACATCAGTCTTCCTGTAACTTCTTTTTTAAATACAATTTTAACGGCCACTTTTCTATTTCTGATGTTCACTTTTCATTTATATACTTTAGCGACTATCCTATTATTCACAGTAACTTAAAAAATATGTCAATGATTATTTAAATTTTCAACAAATATATTTTCCAAATTACATGTATGATTTAAATAAATTGTTAATAAATTTTATTATTTCTTCTTTTTCATTCGAACAAATTTAAAAAAAAAAATCACCATCAAATTAAGTAATTTTTATAGCATCAATATTTTAAGAAGAAATTAATCACTAATAATCTTTTATGGAAAGAAATTATTATATTGAATTTAGAATTAATGAAAGGAATGCTATTTTGATATTTTTGCATTAAATATTATCAAAAGACGATTTTTTTTGCCAGAACATGAGTTGAAAAGATTAAAATTTGATGGGAAAAGGAGATAAAATGAGGGAAAAAATGTAATCGCATGATGAGGAGGGTATAAAATTAGGAGACCAAGGGAGAGAGTGAATTATTCGCTAGGGGATTAATTTATTTTAGGAGAACTGAAAAAGTAGCATTTTTACATTTTTAATAAATTAACTCCTTATATATGATTGAGGGTACTGATATGATAAGTGAACACAAACATATAGTAATTTTGATATAAATTCATATTATCGTGCTAACAATATATGGAAACTGCCAAAATTGATTTCAAAAAGTGGGTCAAAATTGCTACTTGGTCCTCGAAAGTTTAAAAGCTGTAAATTAATTCTTGAAATTGAGCAAAAGTTACATCGTAGTCCAAAAATTGCTTGCGGTGTTAAAACTTAATAGAAAACTTGTCGCCGAAAGTGGAAGTCGATTGCATAATCACCATTAAGTTTTTTTAACACCTCTATCAATTTTGGACTAAGTTTCAACTTTTGTTCAATTTCACGGACTAATTTGCAGTTTTTGAACTTTCGAGGATCCAATGAAAATCTTGATCACTCGTTTACAACTATTTCGACAATTTCGTCCTAACAATATAACATTTTCAAATACTCCCTACTATTGGTTAACTATGCAAATTCAAAATTTAACGATCTTTTTCGGTTGAGATGGTATGAAGAGTATTTATTTAATAAATTTGATATTTTGATGGTAGGGATGGCGTGAATGTAAGAGGTTATTTTGTGTGGTCATTCATGGATACATGGGAATGGAACTCAGGTTTCACCATAAGGTTTGGACTCAATTTCATCGACTACAAAAATGGGCTCAAAAGAATTCCCAAACTTTCTGGAAAATGGATGAAAGCATTTCTCAAAGCCTAGAAGGACGATTAAATACTACTATATCACTTAATGAAGTATATTGAGAATACTGAAGAGTCTCGTAGACTAGAGTCGTATCCATTTAGTGTCTAAATAATCAGTTTTGTGACGGATATTATTGTGTGTTTTTTCTTTTATCCTTTTTACTTTACAATGACGTTGTTATATATGTTTTATCTCGATTTTGCGAGTCGTTATCTTAAATCAAATTCCTACATTTGAGTATTTAAATGACATTAGAATTCTCTGAAGTTTTCTTTATTAGACTTTCAATGAAATTTTGAAATGAATTAGTGAGATTGTAGGATTTTTTCTTTCTAATGTTTGTTAGATTTAGTCTCCCACTCTTTTACAAACGATCCAAAATAGAGAAAATATACTTGCAAGTAAGACAAAGAGCAAATATAAGAACACTAGTTTAACAACCGCATAATTTTCAATTGATATGGGAGTGACCTTATATAGGCTGAATAAGTTACAATCGTGCATCCTAATAAACTGGAAATAAACAAGGCATTATATGCCAGTAAACAATAACTACTCCTGTCCACTAAACAAAGGAAATAACTAACTAAATAACTGAACAATAAACAACTGCTCATGCACGATCAACTTCAACACTCTCCCTTAAGCTAAACATGGATTGTTTAGCTTACTTCCTCAGCTGAACACATTCCTAGAGCCCTCCTTAGCTTGACAAATGATTCTTTCTTCAGGGGTTTAGTTAGTATGTCAGCAATCTGATTTGAAGTTCCACAGAATTTCAGCATTATCCTTCCATTCTTAGTGAGGTTCCTCAAGAAGTGGAATCTTATGTCAATATACTTACTCTTGTCATGAAGTACTGGATTCTTTGAAAGTTTAATAGTTGAGTTGTTGTCACACTTAATGTGAGTGCAACTCATCACTTCATGTCCAATTTTTTCGAAGACTCTTTGCATCCAAATTGTTTGGCATGCACACACAGCTGCTGCAATGAATTCCGCCTCAGTTGTTGACAATGTTACAACTGGCTGCTTCTTAGGGTTCCATGCTACTGCTCTATTGCTCATAATAAATGCATATCCACTGGTGCTTTTCCTATCATCTTTATCCCCTGCATAGTCACTATCAGTGAGGGCCATTAGTTCACTTCCCTTCTCAGTCTTCCTATAGTAGATTCCACAATCTGTTGTGCCGTTCACGTATCTCAACACCCTCTTAGCCAGCTGCATATGCATCACAGTAGGTCTTGCCATGTATCTGCTCAACAAACTTACACAAAAGGTCATATCAGGCCTGGTGTTAGCCAAATACATAAGGCTTCCCATTATTTTCTTGTATTGAGCATCATCCACCATGTCACCTGTTGTATCTTTATTAATTATACTTCCTAGAACTATTGGAATGATCACTTGATTGCAACTCTCCATTCAAAATCTCATTAGAATATTTTCTGTATACTTCTTTTGGTTTATAAAGATACCTCCTGTTATTTGCTTCACTTCTAATCTCAAGAACTAGTTCATGCTTCCTAAATCAGACATGTCAAATACTTTGATTATGTTGCTTTTGAATTCATTTATCATCTGCACACTATTTCCTGTATATATGAGATCATTCACATAGAAACTCACAACAATGATATTTCCAGCATCATTCTTCTTAGTGAATAGAGTGTATTCACTTGCATTATTTGTGAATCCATTGTCTATAAAGTGTGATTCAACCTTACTTGGTTCAAGCCCTGGGGGCTTGTTTCAAACCATATAGGACCTTGTGTAGCTTGTATACTTTATCTTCCTCTCCTTCCACTTTGAATCCAAGTGGCTGATCAACATATACATTTTCATGTATCTCCCCCTGAAAAAATGTCGACATTACATCTAGTTGAAACATTTCCCAGCCTTTGTGTGCAGCACTGCTAAAAATCATCCTGACTGTATCCATCCTGGCAAGAGGTGCAAAAATCTCTAAATAATCAACTCCTTCTCTCTGTGAATACCCTTTTTTCAACCAGCCTGGCTTTGTGTTTAGTGATGTTTCATGCCTCATCTGTTTTAGTTTTGTATATCCATTTCACTCCCACCTTTTTACATCCTGCAGGCAAGTCTATCAAACTCCAAGTCTTGTTCTTTACAATGGAGTCCATTTCAGCTTGCATTGCTAGCTTCCACTTTTATTGTGAGTTTGCCTCACAAAAACTAATTGGATCTTCATCATCCATAACCATATTCACCTCACCATCAGTTAAGGATTTACCACTGACATAATCATTCAACCATCCACTACTACAAAAAGTCACTTGGACTACCCCTGAAAACTCACTTAGACTACACCTTTGAGTGCAGAGAATAGAGGGGTCGGCCAAGTGGATCTCACTTGGACGACACCACACGGGAGTGTCGTCCAAGTGAGCACTTGGACGACACTCCCGTGTGGTGTCGTCCAAGTGAGCACTTGGACGACACTTCCGTGTGGTGTCGTCCAAGTGCTCACTTGGACTACACTCATATGGGGGTAGTCCAAGTGAAAATATTTATTAATTTTTTTTTTTTAAATCTTATGATATTTCACCTGAATTATATATATATATTTTTTGGTTTTTTTTTAATTTTTTTATATGAATATTTATACTTTATTAATTCATATAATGCTTAAGAACTATATATAAAAATTTAATAATAATTCAAAAATTATATATAATCAAACAAATTATATTTGTATCGGTTACAATATTTATTATTTCAATTGTTATTACAAATACTACAAATAAATACTAAAAAACTAAAATATCCTAGCTTATAATAAAATAAGTAACTTTACATTAAAATAATTTAAACACTACAAAATTACATAAAATATTAGAAAAAATTTAACATCTTCTTCTCATCCACATCGATTCTTCATAATTTTTCACCTGATAGACAATAAAATAAATATCAATTAGAAAAACATGCAAAAGTAGCACTTCACAATAAAATAAATATCAATTTTTCACCTGATAGACAATAAAATAATTTAACACCTAATAATTTTTCACCTAAGACACTACAAACAATCAGGAGGAAGATGCATCTAGTAATAAACAAGATAACAAATGAATCCTTCCTAACTTACCCAACTTGGAAAAACTTACAATATCTTCTGCAATTATCTTGTCATCCTTCTCTCCCTGTATCATTTACCAATTTAAAATTGATATAAAAAGATGTCTGTAGGCAACAGTAAAAACAAAAATGTTGTACTCAAACAGTAAAAACTAAACGCATACCTGGTCAATCATGGGCATAAGGCCAATTGCTTTCGCACGAAGAAAGCACCCTGGAATAACTGGTTCCTGATATTTGTGAAGGGTGGTAAATAAAAAGTTGAGCAACAAAATCAGAGTTATACTGAGGGGGGGGGGGGCGTGAGAACTTATGAAGTATATAAACAGAAAACAAAATTGACGAAGTGATGAAACTATAACCGGAGACGTTCCAATAAACCAATAGCTTTCTGATCAGCTAAAGAGATTAAGATGTTATAAGTTGCTGCCTAATAATAGTTTTTGAATAACTACATACCTGCATGATGACTAAGACATCAATTGGGTCACTATCCTCACAGATTGTACGAGGAACAAAGCCATAGTTATGGGGGTAAACAACTGATGAGTATAGAACACGATCAACCTAAACAAAGAAAATGCAGATAAATAACAATGGAGCACTGACATAATTTTTATGAAAGGTGCTAACATGGATACGGTACCTTGATAAGTCCAGAATTTTTGTCACAAGGCTATAGGACTAACAAAAAATTAGCTTAACATCAAGTAGATATTCTGTGTGTTTATTCTCAGACAATGGTGGACAGGAGATTCCATTTTGTTATTAGCAATAAAGACAGTATTGAGATAAAGAATGGAAAATTAAACTACTAAGTCTAAGAAACAAAGTGGCAGGAGTTTTTGAAGTGAAGGGAGTAAGCTGGTGTCATACGCTGTTCTTGCTGGTACCATCATAAACTGGTTTTGATGAGATTCCTCCGTGCCAAGAACCTGGCAACAGCCGGAGTGAGAGCAATTGTAATTAAGGACCCACTCAAAAAATCATATTCTTCTTCTTTAATTTCGCAATCAAGAATCTATCTATTTTAGCATCCTTTTACTATATATCTACAAATGCTTATATCAGAATCTTACCATATTAGCTTAGATTGTCCGCAGACACTTATTCGACTCCACTAAGCATCAAACACACCAATATATATAGCTACTCATCAATTAGATAGTAAGCAAAACATAAAAAAAAAAACATAAAAAAATAAAAATAAACAAAGAGTAGTCTGATGAAAAGAATGGAAGGAGCACTTATAGCATCTCTGATGCACTCTTGAACCCATATGGTTAGACTGTTCTGCTCCATATCATTCACAACCCATCAACTATTTTTCATATATGATGATTAACTTTTCAACTTCAAAAAATAGTATTTCTATATATAACTTGTAAAACTACTGGTGAAAAATATATCAAATGCAAGCATTTTTATATTTTATGAGAATAATGCTAATCAAATCAATGTTATATCTGAACTCTCAGAACAAGGTTAGTTAATTTAGGCAAAAAAACTCAATCTTTTTGAACTAGAGTTCAAGATAAAATGAAGTCACCAAAATAGTACTAAGTCAACAGAACAATAAGCACGAGTAGTCAACAAATTCAACAGAGCTTAATATGCACAATTAACTAAAAATACATTAAAATAAAAAGTACAGCCGAAAAGAATACTTAAAAACATGATAAATTAAACATCAACAACAAAACAATAATAAAAATGAGAAGGTAAGTTGAATTACAGTTTAAGCTCATCATCGATCTCGAGCTTCTTCCGGCAACCAGTTGTCGGATTAGCTATGTTGAACTGCAATAACCAAAATATACACCAAATACTACCCCTATTCAAATTCAATTACAAGGTTATATACATACTATTTAGTTACTATAAATATGTAGTATATAATCCTAATCAATCCTTTGATATAAATATAAAATAAAACCTAATAAATTAATACGAGCACACTGAGCCAAATCAATCCTTAACCGTTTAGTGAGATCGGCTATACAAATACAAGAAAAATAAAATGAGACAGGCGAAAGTGGACAATGATTTTGGGACAAACTTACATCGGAAGAGTTAGAGATGAGTTCACGAAGGAAGATCTCGTTGTTGCTATAGAAAGTGTTGATAATCAGACTAAGAAGCTGATTGATTTCGGCTTGGAAGGCGAACGTCTCTGTGTCTGCCATTACTATTGCTCAGAGTCTCTTCGGTGAAGAAAGAAAAAGATGAAGATGGGAGTAGTTTTTTGCTCCCTGTATGTTGTGTGCTGATGGGTTTTGGGTGTGTGGGGGGGGGGAGGGAGGGGGCAATAATGCCGAAAAGGTTTTTTCTTTAATTTTTTTTTTACATCTTGGACGACACCTCCGTGTGGTGTCGTCCAAGTGATTTTAATTTTTTTTTTTCTTTTAATTTAAACAACTTGGACGACACTCCCGTGTGGTGTCGTCCAAGTGAAAAATGATTTTTTTTTTTTAATTTTTTTTTAAATCACTTAGACTACACCAATAGGTGTCGGCTAAGTGTTCACTTGGATGACACTACGCGGGAGTGTCGTCCAAGTGCCACTTAGACTACTCCTTTTGGGAAGTGTAGTCCAAGTGGGTGTAGTCCAAGTGACTTTTTGTGGTAGTGATCCTAGATGTCTTATGATTCTGCCTTGTGTATTTGTGTCTATCCCTTGAGTTTGAGGCTGCACCTCACTTCCAGGTGAGCTACAATTTGTGTTTCCTCCTGATGATTGAATTGAACCATGATTAGTTGCAGGTATTTCAAGGTTGTCATCAGAATTGTCCTCATCATTTTCAACAGTGACCTCAATATATATGATACATATTGTAACATATAATTATATATATATTAAATATAGTTATATATATTAGATATATATATCTATATTAAATATAATAATATATATTCAATAGAATTATATATATCTATATTAAAACAAAATTATATACATTAAATATGTATATTTATATTAAATATCATTATATATATTAAATATAATTATATATATTAGATATATATTATAAATATGATATATTTTGCATATTATGTCATAGGTAACTTTTTTTATATAAAAAAATGATATAGCCCTTGATTACTCGTCCATGTAAGTAGAGGTAGGTCCGTGGCCTGATTCCTTAATAACAAAATGGTGAGGGTGAAATTCAATGTAAGCCTTATTATCTTGACAAAAATTTTGAACAGATAAAAACGATTTAGAGGCCTTAAGAACATGTAAAGTATTGAACAAAAGAAAAGACTTAGAAGGGGATGGAAGAATAACGTTACCAGTGTGACTAATTTCTCCTTTATTTTTCGTAATGTTCAATTTCATAATGTTCTCATTAGCATGTACAGTCAACAATTGACAATTTCTCCTTTATTTTTCAGAATTCTCCACCTTGTTCGTAATTTAAAAAAAGGTCAAATGTTTGAACGAATACCTAACATGATATAACGTTTAGCAATTTCAAGCAATGTTAAAATTTGCTTCCAGACACGACATTGGTTAACATGTTTGCGAGATGGTCATTTGTATGCACCTTTAACAAATAAATATTGCCTTCCTCTATAACCTCCCTTAGTTGACGTCAATATGTTTTGTGCGTACATGATGTACTTGATTTTTAGCCAAGTGAATTGCATTTTCTCTATCGCAACTTAGATTATACGCACTACTACAAAATGCCACTTGGACAACACCCACTTGGACGACACTTCAGAAAAGGGTTTGTCCAAGTGGCACTTATACGACGCTCCCGCGTGGTGTCGCCTAAGTGATTTAAAAAAAATTAAAAAAAAAATTTCACTTGGACGACACCACACGGGAGTGTCGTCCAAGTTGTTTAAAATAAAATAATAATAAAAATTAAAAGCACTTGGACGACACCACACGGAGGTAGCATAGTGGTGTGGTGAAATATTCATGCTAAGCGTTGGGAAGGAAATCCAGTTCGAATCCCCCAACCCACACTCAATTTTTGTACTTTCCTTTAGTGTAACTAATCTGTCATCTGTGTTCATAATTGTAGCAATAATAACTAACGGCTAGGCTAATCCCATTAAATTAGCTAACAACCTAATGGTTAGGCTAACCTCATTAAATTAGCTATAACAGTCAAATAATCTAGGAACTACAAATAATAAACCTTTCATTTAATAGTTAACTAGAAATAATAAAACTTGCATTTAATAGTTAACAACCTAATACTTAGTTATTAGTTACAGTAATTATTCAATTCCTATAACTAATGTGGAATAAGGTGTGTTTGAGCAAGTTGTTGTGGGATATTTGTAGGAGGAAGGACACGTTGTGGGTTCAATGGGTGCATACTTACCGCTTGAAAGGGGTGTCAATTTGGTGTTATGTTGCTAAGCAAGGTGATCCGAGTGTGTGGCATAAGTTGGCTGCTTTGAGAAGTAGTATTAGGGGAGCTGTGGATATGAAGGTTGGTTCGGGGAAGAGTACTAGTCTGTGGTACGATAGTTGGCTCCCTGGTGGTCCATTGGTTGACAAGTTGAGTAGGGAGGAGGCGGAATGGGTGGGGGTGAACAGCATGGCTACGGTGGCACAGGTGCATCAGGTGCGCTGGCCTAGGGGGAGAAGGTGTACTGTTGCTGTGCGGGAGGTTAGGAGGCAGTGTGAGGATGTGGTTTTGAATAGTGATATGGATACAGGGTGGTGGAAATGGAATGCGGATGGAAGGTTTTCGTTGAGCAGTGTGTGGCAGCAGCTACGGAGGCGAGAGGATGTTAAGAGCTGGGCGCAGGTTGTGTGGCACAATAAGGTGATTCCACGACAGAGCTTCATTTGTTGGTTATTGTTTAGTGGAAGGTTGTGCACACGTTATAAGCTGCAAAAGTGGGGGGTCGTTACGGTGAACATGTGTAGTTTCTGTGAGGAGGAAGAGTCAGCTGATCATCTATTTTTCAAGTGTAGATTCACGGCTGTTGTGTGGAGGAATGTATTACAGGGAGGCGAGAGAGTGGGAGTATGAGGGAAGGTGGTGTTGTGTGGTTTATCATATATGGCTTGAGAGGAATTGCAGGACATTTCAGCAACAATTCAAGAGCAGTGATCATCTTATAGGGCGGATTTGTAGGGATGTGTCGATGAGGGCTAGTAGTTGGAGGAGAATGAAAGCTACTAAGACAAACTTTGAGTTGTGTCTTAATTGGGGTATTAGCTCGCTAGTATTTGGTAGGACTGATTGTATGAGCTAGTACCTCCCCTTGTATGTACGGATTTAATTTCAATAAAACTCCTTTGCTTCAAAAAAAAAAAAAAAAAAAAAAATTATTCAATTCCTTTTTTTTTTGCAAGTTACTTTATTTTAAATTTCACATATTTAGTTATATAATTTCGTTACTTTATTTAATTTGAAACTAGGTGATATTTCTTTAGTTATTTGTTTATTTTCATATAATATCGTCACATAAATATTTATCTCGAAGTGAAAAGAGAGAGAAAAAAAACAAAAGAAATTGAAGAATTAGTTGAATCACAAAAAGGAGCTCTTAATATATTTTTTACGAGAGATTGAACAACTTGGCGATTTTATGCATTGAGAATGAGAAGTTGGAGAAATAGATATTGATTTTATAATTAGTGATTTCGCTACAAACAATGCTCGGAGAAATATTTTTTTGTAATAGGGACCTCTTTTTGAGTTTTCGCCCCGGGCCCGAAAATGCCAAGACCGGCCTGCTTCGTCCTTCCTCCTCCCTCCTCCCTCCCTCCTTCATCCTTCCTCCATTCTCCTTCTTTTCCTCCTCTATTGTTGAGGTAAGTGTTTTTGTAATTTTTGGTTTATTATTGTAATTTTAGTTTGAATTAATAATTTATTTTGTTTATTAAAATAATTAGTTTGCATTTATTAGTTAACTTGTAATTATGTCAACATCAATTCCCTTGCCTAAAAAGTGCATATGCAAAGGATGTAACATCAATATTATTCTCTTTGCTATTGAGTAGTATTGTGTAAATATGTATCGGGCTAAGCTTGGGTAGTATTGAGTAAATATGTATCGGGCTAAGCCGACGTGATATTAGGTTTTCATTGATTGTATGAGTTGTATATATATGTAGCATATCAGTACTTGTAAACACACATTGAAAGAATATATTGAAACATTCTTTACATGGTATCAGAGCCCTAGCAGCCTAGGTTACCTCTATTAACACCACACATTTTTTTTCTTTTTTTTCTTCATCTTTTTCGAGCACCATGGATGACAATGACGCTCCAATTGATGCATCATCCCCCTACTTCCTTTGCTCCGGCGATCAACTGGGGAATCTCATCACTCATATTACTTTAGAACGTGACAATTATGTTGGACGGTCGTGTTCCATTATGGTTGCCCTCAAATCCCGTCGCAAGTTTGGGTTTCTTGATGGCACAATTCAGAAACCAACCACACCTCGTCACTTGTCGAATTGGGAAACAGTCAACTCCATGCTCATCTCCTGGCTTATTCGAAGTATGGATCCGAAGTTGGCACCCACGATTCCTTATTTCGCAGACGCCAAGCCCCTTTGGGATTATTTGCACAAGAGGTTCTCTATCGCCAATGGCCCTCGCCTCCAACAACTACGTTCCGCCATCACTCATTGTCGCCAAGAGAAAGGTATGTCTCTCGACGACTACTATGACAAATTGACTGCTTTATTTGATGAGTTGAATCGACTCAAGCAACCACACACTTGCACGTGTGGTCTGTGCACATGTGATGTCGCTGCACGATATGAAACGGATCATGCGGAGGAACGTTTGCACCAATTTTTGGTTTGTCTTGATGATGAATTGTATGGGGCTGTTCGCTCGAATTTGCTCTTTCGAGTGCCCATGCCATCTCTGGATGATGCTCATTCAGTACTCCTTCATGATGAGCATTCGTAACAGGTTGCAAAGGAGAAGGTTGACCCCGAATTGCATCATGCCTTCGCAGTTCAATCTGATCGTCCTCTGTCCCATTTTGCTCGCATTGATCGGACCAAACTGGTGTGCGTCCATTGTCGCCAGTCTGGTCATGACGTTGCCTCCTGTTTCAAGCTTCACGGTTACCCTCCGGGGTGGGCCGAACGGCAGCAAAAGGGGGGCCGTTTCTCTGCTGGTCGCGCTTCTCTGTCTGCTGGGCAGCTTGGTCGCCCTCCTGCACTCGCTGGGCAGTCTGGTCGAGGCCGTGGGGTGCCCCCACTGGTCACGGCTGCTACCGTGACAGTTCCAGAGGGTGTCGCGGTGGTTGATCCTCCTTCTCATGACGAGTCTCTTGCCGATTTGAAACCTGACCAGGTTCGGGTACTTCTAAACATGATCCGTAATCAGCAGACTGATCATATGGCTGGTACGTATTTAGATCAGGCTTGCATTATCTGTCCTCAAGCCAAACAATCTCGGGATAGTTTTCCCCTTAATGACAGTCGAGCGACTGCTGTTTTTGAATTATTGCATTGTGACTTATGGGGGCCGAACAAAACTCCTTCCTCTAATGGTTCTCTTTATTTTTTGACAATTGTTGACGATTTTTCGCAACCCGTGTGGGTTTATTTGCTTCACTCTAAATCGGATGTGTTTAAAACCTTTTGTTCTTTTATTGTTATGATTGAGCGCCAATTTAGCGCACATGTTAAAATTATTAGAAGTGATAATGTCACGGAATTCAAACCCCTTTTACCGTATTTTGTTGAGCGTGGTATTTTATTTCAAACTTCTTGTGTAGGGACTCCTCAACAAAATGGCAGGGTTGAGCGCAAACACCGACACAGTTTGAATGTTGCTCGGGCATTGCTGTTTCAGGGGCATCTCCCGCCTCGATTTTGGGGAGAGTGTGTTCTTAGTGCAGTCCATCTGATCAATCGGACTCCTTCTGGTTTATTGCAGAACAAAACTCCGGTTGAGATTCTTACAGGTAAGCCGCCATCATATGATCATCTTCGTATTTTTCGGGTCATTGTGTTTTGCCCATGATCAACACTCTAAGGGCAATAAGTTTGCGCCTCGGAGTCGTAAGTGTGCATTTCTTGGATATCCTAATAGTCAAAAAGGCTGGAAGTTGGTTGATATGGATTCGGGGGAAATCTTTGTGTCCCGGGACGTCAAGTTTCATGAAGCCGAATTTCCATTTGCAACGCTTGCTTCCTCATTCCCTGATGCCTCTATCTCCACGTTTTCTAACTCTACATATTTCTTGGTTGAGGATTGTGACCACTCGGACCTGCCCCTTGCTGATTCTGGAGGTCCCGAACCTACTGATGCTCTCGGACCTGCTGCAGCTCTCGGATCTGCTACACCGTCCGATTCTGCAGCATCTCTCGGCTCTCCTGTCTCTTGGCAGGCTGATCTGCCCGCGTCGGTGGGTGACGAGGCAGATTTGGGGCATCCAAATCAGTCCTCCGCTTTGTCTCAACAGCCCTTGGGTCGTGGGTTGCGAACTAAACATCCATCGGTCTTGTTGAAAGATTTTGTTGCACAAACTGTCAGCCCCACTCGTCCCTCCTCTCCTTCAACGTCTCCATCGGCTCCTCGAGGTAGTTCTTATCCCTTAGCTCATTATGTAAACTGCAATAACTTTTCGACACGACATCGTGTCTATCTTGCTTCCATTTTGACAGGAGTTGAACCTCGCAACTTTGCTGAGGCTATGACTGATTCTGGTTGGCATACAGCTATGGCCAAGGAAATCGAGGCTCTTGAGGCAAATGGGACTTGGGTTATGGAACCTCTACCTACTGATAAGAAGGCCCTCGGTTGCAAATGGGTCTATAAAATCAAGTATAATGCAGATGGGAGTGTCGAGCGCTTAAAAGCTCGGTTAGTTGTTCTTGGCAACCATCAAGTAGCTGGAATAGATTATCATGAGACGTTTGCTCCGGTGGCTAAAATGGTTACAGTTGGTGCTTTTCTTGATGTCGCAGCCACTCCCAATTGGGAGTTACATCAAATGGATGTGCATAACGTCTTCCTTCATGGTGACCTCGATGAAGAAATTTACATGAAGCTCCCTCCTGGCTTTCATGTTGGACGACCAGGACTTGTCTGTCGCTTGCGGAAGTCTTTGTATGGCTTACGACAAGCGCCGCGCTGTTGGTTTGCTAAGTTGGCTGCTTCGTTATACTCTTATGGTTTCTTCAGCGCATACTCTGACTATTTTCTCTTTGGTTATCGTAAAGGCACCATTGAATTATACGTCCTTGTGTATGTCGATGATTTGATTGTTGCAGGGAATGATTCTTCTGCTATTTCTGCATTTAAACATTACTTGAGTCGCTGCTTTCATATGAAAGACTTAGAGCCTTGAAGTATTTCCTTAGGATCGAGGTTGCACGTGGGCCTGAAGGTATTCTTCTGTCCCAACAAAAGTACACTCTTGATATCATCTCTGAGGCAGGTTTATTGGGGGCCAAACCTGCCCCCTTTCCCATGGAACAGAATCATACACTTGTTAATGCTCAAGGTGCCGAAATTCGTGACCCCGAAAGCTACCGGCGTCTTGTGGGTCGCCTCATATATCTTGCCTTCACTCGTCCCGACTTGGCTTATTCCGTACATATCCTGGCTCAGTTCATGCAACACCCACGTCAAGAGCATTGGGATGCCGCTCTATGTGTGGTGCGTTACTTGAAGGGTAATCCGGGGCAAGGGATACTGCTTCGTTCTACCTCTGATTTTGTCACTTACTGGTTGGTGTGATTCCCACTGGGCTAGTTGTCCTTTGACCCGTCGCTCGCTCACAGGCTGGATTGTGTTTTTGGGTGGGTCTCCTATCTCTTGGAAAACCAAGAAACAACATACGGTTTCTCGATCTTCAGCGGAAGCTGAGTATCGCTCTATGGCTACGGTGACCTGCGAATTGATTTGGGTAAAAGCTCTCTTGCTTGATCTGGGTGTAGCTCATTCCCGTCCTATGACTCTGTTTTGCGATAGCCAAAGCGCGTTGCACATTGCTCATAATCCGGTCTTTCATGAGCGCACCAAGCATATCGAGGTAGATTGTCACTATGTTCGCGATGCCATCCAAACAGGTCTCCTCACTACTACACACGTATCCACAAATGTCCAACTGGCGGACATTTTTACGAAGGCTTTGGGCAAGCAAAAGTTTATGTATCTTCTTCGCAAGTTGGGCGTCTCGTTCCTTCCCGCTCCATCTTGAGGGGGGTATTGAGTACTATTGTGTAAATATGTATCGGGCTAAGCTTGAGTAGTATTGAGTAAATATGTATCAGGCTAAGCCCACGTGATATTAGGTTTTCATTGATTGTATACGTTGTATATATATGTAGCATATCAGTACTTGTAAATACACATTGAAAGAATATATTGAAACGTTCTTTACATTTGCTGATTTCAGGATCGATGAAATCTGCCTTAAGGATTCGATTTCCCTCGAATATTTTTCTATCTACTACCAGGAATGTTCATGGAGATAATCCATTTGGAGTAGTAAATATCTTTCCAGATACCCAAGCAAATTCTAGAATCTCGTTTGCGGTAGTTTCGACAACATCCTTTATCGAAAAGCTTATGATTGGTAAGATAGTCTAAGAAATCAAGAACAGATTCACAAAATCCAAATGAAGTTTAGAAGAACAAGAAATATGAAAATAAATTGACTTGAAGAAATGAGAAATTAAACTTTCATGGAAGAATATCGAGAACAATTCTTTATTAATTGATGATTACAATGATGTGATTTTGCTCTATATATAAGGAATCAACATATAATTAATCGGATAAAAGTTGCCTAATTTTGGTTCCAAGAACCCTAACTGTATGCTAACTAACTTGCTAACTGAATTTCCTAACGGCTAGTCGCGTGGCATATTCTGATTGGTCACGTGCCTTTAATAACCGGAACTCGGATATCGAACCCTGTGAGAAACACTTTAATATTTCGCATGCTTCATCGAGTTGTACACTGTGCAAAGCTGGCTTGTACCTTCACTGACACTTAATAACTTGATTTTGCTTGATACAATCTTTCAGATAGTTAGAACTACTTACTATTTTTTTTTGTTTGATGATGTTCGTTGTTATAGTGATTGTTCTTCCCATAATGATTAGAGTGGTTGTTAGGGAGCTTCTGAGATGGCATCAATTGCGGGTATACATATTATAAGATCATTACACCATTTGTGGAAGGCGTGCAAGGTTTCATGCTCTCCTTGCTCGACCTTTATCAATGTCTTTTCATCAATTTCTTCTTTAATAAAAGCGCCAAATTTGGCAAAAAATGAAGCCACAATTTGTTCGTATTTAGCTAAGGACTTAGCTGACAATTTCATGTACCAGTCTAGCGCTTTTCCTAAAAGACCATTCACAAATTCATTCGCATAGAGGTCCGGATCATTTGCGCCCATTGTCTTCTGTGCTAGAAAGCCCTTCAGATGCTTCTGCAAATCGCATGTTCCATTGTATTGTGTTAATTGGGGAAGGACGAACAACCAATACGAAAGAACCCGAGAATGGCATTTGCGTGTGCACGACATTAGAAGGCGTGCGGGTCGTTGCTAGTGACACAATTTGCTGTTTTATAGCCACTTATATCTTGTTGCGATTTTAGAGTTTTGGCATCCTAAGTTGCAAGCACCATTGTAGATCGAGAGTAACCGGCACCGGACGATCGCGGGGGTTTTATTCAAGGCATCTTGTTCCCGTAGAGCTAGGGCCACCCGCCTTTGCCTTTCAGCCTCAAGTTCGGGGCCGAAAGGTACCCAAGATGTTGTTGAATGTGATGTCCAGATATTGGAGTAATATGGTTAGACATGGGTGGTTCACGTGGTTGATTGTGTCGTGTCCCCACAGCTGAGGCCAATGATTCAACCCTATGTTTAAGTTGATCCGCCTAGTGCGCGCAAGATGATTCACCGAGAGATCCACTTGAGAGCACACCGGTCACCTGCTGATTCTCTAATCAGACTGATCATATTCTTGTTTGAATGAGTTTCTGGTCAGGACATGATAATCTGACGAGATCCTCCGGTCATGATGTACCAGCCTTTGTTCTTGTCATGTTACCTGAAAGTGTGGCGGGGTTCGACCACAAACACTCCAACAATGAAGTCAATCACGAGTGTTCCAGTACATAAGTATAACTGGGAGAATTATGCATTACCTCATCAGGTTGACAAGATCAGATATATATAGAGAATTTGTCCGCAATAATTGCATGTTACGTGATGCATGTCCACGTGTGATTGGTTGTGTACTTACCCTAGTCTGAAGTCGGCCGAGCTTTCAGACTTTAGCCCACGCGTCATTGAATTGTATTTAATTCTGAAATAGGGTCCATATGAACTCATAATAATGGGTGTCTGATCCATATCATACCAAATCAATTGGGATAACTAAACATGTGTATATCAACTTCTTTATCTCTAAAACATGATAACAATGTATCGAATCCATCCTAAAAATTAATTAGTTAATAGATGAATATCGTTCAAAATCGTATAAACGACCTTTTATTAACTGACATATTCAATATGAGACTAGCATCCTTCAACAATATAATTTCAACTATATCTTAATCTAAAATACTAAAAATGACTAATAATTCATCGTAGCCTAAGACTTAATTTGTTTTTTAATTATTTTTCTGATTCTAATTATTTTTAGGAATCAATTAAAATGAACTCAGTTAACAAATAAACAAAATATGTAAATAAAATAAATTTTAATCAAATACAAAGAATCAATTGAAATATAAGTTAATTAATTATAATAACACCCTCAATTAAAAATAAATTAATACTAACTACTAGTGTCAACTGAATCAGGGAGGGTGTTAGTTGTCAAGACATCTTGTTCTAGTGGCAAGCATGTTGACACCTCTAGCGGAGGTCTTGGTTCGAGCCCTCTTGCTAGCAAGGAAGTGGTCAGAGAGAAGAATTTCTCTCACTAGTTTGATGCTAGTCGCCTCTTTCTTTGAATATACGAGTTTACGAATTGTACTGATGTTTGGTGATTGTAATGGGTTATTCATATTAATAAAATCAAAGGGTATCCCTTTTTTTTTTTAAAAAAAAAAAAAGGGAGGGTGTTAGTTCAGTCATTATTACTATTTATTAGTGAGGAATCTTATATCGAACAGAGATGGTTTATCATTAATTCTTTTCTTTTTGTGCAATCCATCTCCATTTCCAAGGGAGTAGAATAACTATAATTCATTAAGAAAAGTCACACAAAAAGAAAGACATTTCAAGGCAGTAGATGGACCATTGATGTTTTAATTGTCCATGGTGAGGCATTATAATATTCGTTTTTTTAATAGTCATCTTAATTATTTTTACATCAATTAAATATTGATTAAGAACGAATACTTTTTTTCGTATATATAGCTTTAATCAATTACGAAAACAACAATTTAATGAGCATATTTGTATTCGAAACTTTTACTATGTACTCCTCATAAAGGTTATTAAAAGGAAAAATCAATTAAATATATATTGCAATAGTAAAATGACAAATATTTTAAAATAATTTTCTTGTTAGAATTACCAATAAAGAACCTAAATAAATAGGGAAAAATGCACTATTCATTACACATGTTTGCACCTATATTTCATTTCAACACTCATATTTCAAAAGTGTGCAAAAATGATTTTTAGGTGGAGTGCTGTCACTTTTCTTAAATTTCATTATATTTTCGTCCTTTTCTTAGTTTTAATATATAATGTTTTAAAATGTTTTTGTTCGATACTCATGTTTCAGAAGTCGACAAACTGGTCTTGACATTTTTAATGGTACTTTTGTCATTTCCTGAAAATTTGAAGATATTTTTATCTTTTTCTTACATTCAACATTTTCGAAGCAAGAACTTTGAAGGGCCAGGTTTGAAACTACCACCTAGAACATGCCAGGTTTCGAACCTACCACGCACCTCTAAAAGTATACTTCGGCATCATGCCTTTAGCCACTAGGTTAGTCTACTTGATCATTTGTAGAGAGATTACACTAACGAAAATATCACTTTTAGAACATGAGTAATCAACCGAAACATTTTAACATATTAGCGTTAAAGTAAAACCTATGTACAAACATATGTGATTACATCACCTTTTGCCCATAAAAATAACAAGTTCGTTTGTACAAACCTACGTACAAACGAAGAGGCCCCCTTGCCTTTTCGTTTGGTGTGGTTTCGATTCCCTCTGAGGTTGATTTTCAAATTGAAGTGGTTTAGAAGGAAGTCAAAGTACCCCTGACCACTGAGGCACATTCCACGTTAACCTTCAACATCAATTCCCAGTGTAGAAATTATAGTACCCTTACTTTAAGGGTCTCAAAGTTTTTTAATAAATAAAGTTTTCAACAACCACCTAAATAATAATTAGACTAATAATAGCTTAAAAGTCATGAGGCTATAATCTCGTTATTAATTTGGTGAATTTTGAGAAATGTATATTCAAATCGCCGCCTGTCTGTCTTCTACATAATCTGGTTGGCTGTTTCGTCTTTTTATAATTACCTTGGACTTTTTATTATTTAGATAGAAGTAAATACTGTTATAAATTGGGAAACAATAATAAGAATATTCCTTTTTAGATAATTTATTGTGTTCCTAGCTATTTGCTTGCACGTAATTTTAAAAAATAATTCTAGAGATTATAATCCGATATGCCAGTTGTGTTTTTACTATTGAATACTTTTTAAAATCTAATTATGTTAGGGTCAACGAAATAATATTGTTATTTTAGTTTCAAGCACGTTTCTGGAAACATATTTGTGTTCCATTCATAGTATAGTACTTAATTACTTATAATTATTGGATATGGATACAGGATTCAGAGAATTTGTGAATCAATTTAAATAATCAACTACTACATTATTATCACATTACACCAATTGTTCGACTCTTGAAAAAAGAGCTATTTTTTCCATAAATATGGACTTCAAACAATTAAATATATAACACATAAAGTTAGTTTATAGATAGAATAATTGATAAAATGGTTTAGAAGTAATATGTGCAGGTTGTATTTTAGTATTTGTGAATGTTCGGTTTGGGCAAATGGTTTCTAATATTAATAAAAAAATGTGTATTTTTGTCCATATCTTGAGGGAGATGTTAAATTTTAACATAAGAGGGACTAAAATCACTTTTTTTAGAGGGACTAAAGTGCATATCACTTACAAATATATATATCAAGGACTAAAGTTCACATTTTTATGAAATATTTAAACTTTGAAAATTATATTTTAACCCTATCTATGTGAAAACTTAAAGTCTCCATTAGAAAAAGTGATTGAATTGCAACTTTTGCGTCCATATCAAGAACTATTTATATAGATGATATATCTTTACTAAGACAAAAATACAACTTGCATATATTATCTAAGATCATTTTAATTATTTTCTATAAGCGAGCGAATATTATTTTTATACACTGAAGTAACATCTCGATATCAACAATAACACGTTCGGTCTAAATTCAATCAACTCATTCTATCTACATAATATATTTATTCATTAAAAATTAAAGTGTTGTGGGATTAAAAAAAATCACCACATTCTATCCCCAAAACCCTTGGGTTTCTTTTGAATGCCAAGTCATTCACCTCCTCCCTTCCTTCGTAAATGGTACATATAAATGTATATTATGTGCACAAGTGGCTCGTCAATTACCATGTCTATTAAATTTAATTGCTATGCTTACTTTTTGGTGATTTTTACAATTCTAACAAAATTTGAGCCATATATTTATTTTCATTTTTGTTTTTCAATTTTTTTAGGGCCAAATTATATTTAATGAGGATAATTTATATCACCTATATTTGAGTTATGGACCCGATTGATTACTTATGTTTCAAAAGGTCCCTATTTGATCACTTATGTATCAAAAGGTCTCGATTGATCATTATCTGTATAAATTAGTCATAGTTAGTATTAAGATATTGTAGTAATTAATTTTCTTATTTTACTTTCTCTGAAAATTTATATGTGAAATTACTAAATTGCCCCGACCTAATAGTCACATGATGTTATTAGTAATGGTTTAACAGAATAATGATCATTACACTAACTGAGACTGATTTATAAAGATAAGTGATCAATCAAGACCTTTTATAATACATAAGTATTAGTGATTAACTGGATCCATAACCCAAATATAGGTGATCATCCGAGCAATTACCCTAAAAAGATTGTATGCTAAAAGTTTATAATAATGCATAACTCGTTACTACGAAAAACATAATAAATTTATGTATATACATTAATATAATTATTATGTAACGTTTGTAACGTTTCATCTAAAAATTAATATACTACTATTGACCATCTTAATGAGGATTAAATTTAAATAATTTGAATTATTGCTCCAATCACCTATAGAATACATTTTTTATCATCACCCATTAGAACATATGTACTCCAAATAATATTGCTGTTTCCATTTACTCGTAGCTGTCAAATTCTTCTCCTAAACACTATACAAATTGAAGTCTATAAATTGCTTCTGTAACATATTGCACATACACATACAAACAAAAAGATGTGCATACGACCACTTCCGTTGCACTTCTTTGCAATTCTTCATGTTTTTCTTCTCCTCCTAACAAATTTGCCCCCGGCCGTTTTCGCGGCCGGAGGCAAATGGGACCTACTTCTTCCCAGTATTGGCATTTCATCCATGCACATGCAGCTCCTCAACAATAACAAAGTTGTAATTTATGATCGAACGGATTTCGGCACATCAAACATCTCATTACCCGAAGGGAAATGCCGGACAGACCCGAATTTTGGTCCGTCCGGGGACTGTTCTGCTCATTCAGTAGAATACGACATCACCACGAACTCCATACGTCCCCTCATGGTTCTCACAAACGTATGGTGTTCGTCAGGCGCTGCCATGGACGACGGTTCACTAGTCCAAACGGGAGGCACGGCCGAAGGCGAACGTGCCGTTAGGCTTTTTAATCCATGCGACGATGATACATGTGATTGGGTAGAAACACCAGATGGTTTACTTCGAAGCAGATGGTATTCGACGAACCATCTTTTGCCGGATGGAAGGCAAATAATTATCGGGGGCAGAGGACAATTTAACTATGAATTCTACCCCAAAGTCCCACTAGGTGATGAAGTATATGGGTTGAGTTTCTTGGAAGAAACCAATGATCCCAACATTGAGAACAATTTATACCCTTTCGTATTTCTTAATCAGGACGGTAATTTGTTCATTTTCGCGAATAACAGAGCAGTTTTGTTCGATTACAAAACTCGGGCTGTAGTGAAAACGTACCCGGAGATTCTAGGGGGTGACCCGAGGAGTTATCCGAGTACGGGTTCTGCAGTCCTACTCCCATTGAAGATGCAGGGGGCAAGTCAAATTTTGGCAGCTGAGGTTCTAGTTTGTGGAGGTGCTCCAAAAGGGTCATATGTTGATGCCCTCAACAATAATTTTGTTGAGGCATTAGATACATGTGCTAGAATCAACATAAATGACCAAGATCCTAAGTGGATCCTGGAGAAAATGCCGTCGCCTCGGGTCATGGGTGATATGGTGTTATTACCCGACGGTAATGTTCTGTTGATCAATGGTGGTTCTGCCGGTGCTGCTGGCTGGGAATTAGGCCGTAATCCGGTTCTTACCCCATCGATTTACAAACCCGATAATGTACTCGGATCACGGTTTGAGGAACAGAATCCAACAACTATTCCAAGAATGTACCATTCCACCGCTGCATTGATTCCCGACGGTCGGGTTCTTGTTGGCGGTAGCAACCCTCATAATCTTTACCGCTTCACGGGAGTCCTTTACCCTACCGAGTTGAGTTTGGAGGCGTTTTCGCCACCCTATTTGGGAGAAGAGTTCTCCGGATTGCGACCGGGTATAGTTTCCCCTGAGTCGGGGTCTATCGTCGGGTATGGTCGCAATGTCCAAATAGGGTTCTCGGTTGGTTCCGGTTCGGTTTCTGCTAAAACTGTTAAGGTCACAATGCTTGCTCCACCATTCAATACACATTCTTTTTCTATGGGACAAAGATTATTGGTGCTTAGAACAGTGAGTATCAGAAGAGTTTTTCTCAGTAATGCATTTAGAGTAACGGTAACGATTCCACAATCGAGTAATATTGCACCCTCCGGATACTATCTGATATTTGTTGTTAATCAAGGGGTTCCAAGTGAAGGGCTTTGGGTTAAATTACAATAATTTTTATGTTTCTTTGGAGAATTTTTATGTTTTTTTGTTCAAATGTAACGGACATGATAGAATTCCTTAAGTTCGATTCTTTGTTCAAAATTAATTGTAATTTGAGTTATTTATTTGGAAATGAATGAAATTTGTGTTCTTATTGTGAGAAAAATATTTTTTTATTGTTCTTATTCCTAGTAAAATAGATTAATAGTCCCTCCATCTTCAATTTCGGGGCTCTTTTTGATTTCTTAGGCTCGCACGACGCGACTTAAAACATAAATATATGACTAAATATTAGTATAAAAGTTGATATTTCAAAAATATATATTAAAAATGAATCTAATAAGACTACATGAGTATTTTTTTTAATAATTAATGAAAAATTCATGAAGTTGATCCATTAGTCCAGATCTTCTGTAACACTTTTTGTGACACTCTTTGTTACACTTCTATTATTTGTTTGTTTTTCTAAATTTTCAAGCACCATATTTTATTTAATCATGTCGTTATAGACATATATTACTATATCTAATTCAAAATATTTCTCATTTATATTTGTAGAGGCAAATATTTGACTATTCGTAACTTTTATTATTAAAAATTAAAAATTAAGATATTTTATCATAAAAAAGCAAAAATAACCAATTTTTTCAATTGGAGGTGGTAGCAAATAAAGTTATAAGATTTTATGTTAAGGTACTATGTTTAAGATATTGAAAGAATAGTCAAACAGTAAAAACATAATAGAAAATGTCACACAAAAGTGTTACGGGTGATCCAAACTCATTGAAATGATTCTTAAATTTTTTGGACGGAGAGAATAGTTTAATGAGTAAAAAGAACTTTTGCTCTGTGAGAATTCTCTTTGATTTGTTCTTCTTAGCCCTTTGTACCTTACCTCGTTTAGTCAACTTTCTTTTATGTTTGCCTTATTCTGTTTTTCTTTTTAAAATTCCTTGTGGTTTTTCCCTCTTTCAATCATTTGAGGATCCCACCATATGTTCATTTTTCTATTTTTTACTCTAAACAAAATAGGTTTGGTTTCGATTGAATGTGGACTTGGGACCGAATTAAATCGATGCGAATCGCCGGTGAAAGATCGATTGGATCGCTTTCGATTATTTGGATTGAAAAAAACCGATCGAAACGCATCGGTCTTACAAAACATAACCGGCTAATAAAATCGACTCGATCCGATGAGTTAGTCTTAACAAAATAACGTATTTTTATTAGTTTTGACTTGTATACCTAGAAAAAATGGAAACATAATTTTATATTTGACTTCACTTTTCATTCTTACTTTTTATTTTTTACCTTTTACTTCACAATTCTCATCTTACGTCTCATACTCTTCAAAGTTCTACCGGGCACAGGCCACTGCGGCCTCCGGCCAACACCTCCTCTCAGTACCCCTTGACACTTGTACTTCCCTACATAGGTATTTTATCTTTGTTTTGTTCATTTACTCCTTCATTTGCTGATTATGTTCTATTCTTTAACTTGTTTGCTTTGTAAATATTAAAATTATGAGATGGAGTCATCATGATAAATATATTAAAAATGAATGAACACATCTAACAAAAAATTGGATCAAAAAATGGACCGGGGGCCCAAAAAGAGGCCATAACCGGTCCATAAATCGCACTGGTCTGAAATTGGCGGTTTTAACCGAAAATAATTTTTCTGGTTTTCGGACCGGTTTTAGTTTTCTTTGTGAAAAAAACCGATATGCCGGATTGGTTTTCTTCCGGGAAAAGCTGATGTGACCGCACCCCTACATTTTGTCTCATCTTTCATTTCCTCTTTCTTTGTGGTTTTCTTCTTTTCTTGTGTCCTTTGATTTTTGTAATACAATTTTAATAACCACATTCCATTTTATCACCTTTTATAAAATTTTATAGAGTAAAGTGAAGGGTAAAATTAAAAAAATTAAGTGTACTAATCAATATTTTGAGTGAAAAATCAAAATCTTCCTTTTTGTTTCTCTTCGTTTATAGTCCCTTCATTTCTCTTTCCTATTTCCTTTTCATGTTTCCTCTCTATCTATCTCTCTCTCACTTGTGCACTGAGAATGAAGCCAAATCCTATATTCCATGCAATTACTCGATCTGGACTTGCAAGACCCGATCAATCAAGGAGCTTGTTAAAGGGGGCCGATTTTGACTTGTATCGGGGGCAAGTCTTGGTCTAGAGTTTATACTTTAAGAGGGATCGAGTCTATTTTGTATCCGAATTATTAGTAGGACTATAGGAATGGTAAGAAAATTGTTGCATTCACTAATCATATGGTTCAATAGTTTTTCTTAATTTACATATATAGGCAATTTAATTACAAAATTTTACGCGTTATCAAAATGTATCATTCTAAACTTGTACAAATGAGAACAATTCAAGAGATAGTGTACCAAAGTTATTGTATCCGCGAATTTGTATGTATACCAAAATTAGTTGAACAAATTGGTACATACGAGCTTAAAGACAAAAAAATAAATTCATATCATTGCCATTAATCAATTTTTGTGAAGAAACATGACAAATTACTTAGAGTGTAACAAAAGAAGAAAAAATACTCATTATAAAATGATATAATTTATCCTTATTTAATTGGTGAGTGGGGGAGCAGATGAGTGGTGTGGGAGATTTTCTTATAAAAATTTATCTATGAATGAAACTATGAAAGGACCACCCAATTTTTCATTGTTGTCAAGGATGGTACAAAACACATATTGCACTTCTTTGTGTGGGTTACGAATTTCAAGACAATTTTTTAGGGCTGAAAATGGATGTGGATTTTTATCCGAACCGAACCGGCGGTTTTTTTGTCGTTTTTAACCGATCGGATCGGTTTCGGTTTTTAAAATTAAAAAAACCAATCGGATCGGATCGGATCGATTTTTTTTACAAAAAAACGCCGGTTAAAAAACCGGTCCGATTGCAGTCATTCTTTTTTTTTAAATTTAGAAATTAAGCAATATTATAGATGAAATAGTTGGACATAAACTAACGATGTGGTCCAAGTAATCATATTAGACATAAGAGGTGGCATTAATTACAAATTTATCAATAACATGCCTAATTTTTTTTAGGTGTAATGTGTTGTTTATTACAAACTAGGCAAAAAATGGGCTAAAATATGATGAACCATAAAAAAATTGGACTAAAATAAACCTGAACATGCCCATTTTATGTTGGCCCAGAAATTGGCCCAAAACCCATCAAAAACTGAAACCGGCGGTTTTAACCGAAACCGGTTTTTTCGGTTTTCGGATCGGTTTCGGTTTTTAGTTTTAAAAAAACCGAAATATCGGATCGGTTTTTTTTTGGGGTCAAAAACCGGCATAACCGGTCCATCTTCACCCCTACAATTTTTCATATGTGTCTCAAGAGAAAAGGTTTATTGACCAAGAGCAAGTGGACCACGACAATACTTTTGTGGTAATAGTTTCCTTTGTAAGGTGGTGCAATACAACATAGGTCATCGAAAGAATTTCGGAGACCTAATCCGTCGATTTTTTCTTCTTCAGCTTCTCTGTCTGTCATTATACCCGAGAAATAGAAAGAATTGAAATTCTCATCCCATGTAAAATTCTAGGAATTCGTTTATAGTTAAAAACATTCATAAACCAGGTCGACTGATACATTTTATAGAATCTAATTTTTTATCGACTCCGATACTTGGAATCCTATGGACGAAGACATGATAGTTGAGATAAGTTCAATGAAGATTAAGAGTCGTGATGAGGCATCTTTTCACTCCCAAGTCCCACCACAAAGTTCCTTAAAAGACTTCTGCTCTAAATATACTATTCAATTGTTTATTAAATTAATTAAAAAATTTAAGATACTTAATTAAAAAAAAGAAATATATATGTGGCAGTGATAGTATTATTAATATATTATTAAGGGCATGTAACTTGGTAAGCAAATTGCATATGACCTCTAAATATAAGGCAAACAAAGAATGTTGTTTCTTTAACTGGAAGATTAGTCATTCAAATAGAGATTCATCATGCACAACAAGACAAGAGTCCAAAGCCAGAAAACACAAGAGGCAAGCAACAAAATTGGAATATCTTTCTCAATTAGAAAAAGCAATCAAAATATAATAATATCATAAAAGCCATTTTTCCAACAATAACAAAGAGTTCATAGCATATATTAAGACACTCAAGGCCTGGTGATGATAGATATCATTCAAAATTTAAGTATTTTCTGATTCATAGAGGCGATTATTCGAAACAAGTTAAGATATGGCGATGCGACCAAGAACTACCGGCACCAGTCAAGGAGGCGCACCAATCCGTCCCGTCTACGAAGATTTTAAGCCTACATCAGAGTGGATACAAGATCAAGAATCTGATATCTTACTTATCTATCTCCCAGGTTGGCTAACGTTTTCTACTTCTAAGTTCTAACATCTTACTCTACATTATGCACATTTTCGAAATTCATTTTGCCTCGATTCTAACTGGCTATTGAATTTCGCCATTGTCTTATATCAAATGATCCCATACAGGATTCAGTAAGGAGAGTTTGAAGGTCTCAACTGAAGGAAGAAACATTCTGAGAGTTCGAGGGGAGCGTTTAGTTACCGCGAATAAATGGCAAAGATTCCAGGAAGATTTTCAAATTCCTGATCATTGCAACCTGCGAGGTACTCGTGCCAGATTCGAAGGAGGAATTCTTACAATGACAGTTCCAAAGAAGACACCAACTTCGCAAAAACCACCCGAAATCCTCCCTTCGAAACCCCCTCCAGCTCCTAAGGAACCAGTTTCTCAAAAGGTTCAAGAAACTATTCCCCCCAAAACCGCAGCTTCAAACGAAGAAGCTAAAGCTTTTCAAGAATCATATCTTCCTCCTAAGGTTACAAAATACCCGAACTCCCAAAACGTCAATAAAAACATTCCTCCAAAAGTCACTGCTCCATATAAAAACGACAATGCTTTTCAAGAATCCCCTGTTTCTCCAAACGCGAAAGCCCCTGTTTCGGATCAAGCATTTTCAAACCAAGAGAAGCTTACCAACACAACTGCTATTGAACAAAAACAAAATGTTGATTCAGGAGCTTCAAAACGTCAAGAAACAGTGAGTGGATCAAATGCTCAACATGGTTATGGATCAAACGCAAAACAAGAGTTAGTAGAAAGAAAAATTCAAGATTCCGAAAAAATTCAAACGCAGAAAACTCAAAATCTGGATGAAGAAAGGAAACTAGTGGTGAATATGGGTGCAGCTGTTTTAGTATTGATGGCACTTGGAGCTTACATCTACCATACAGTGAAACCTTAGATTTAATGGCGCCCATTTTAATGTTTAAGCTTCACTTCTATGTTCACGAAATGTATGACTACTATTAAAGAGCTGTGAACGAGCCAAACCCTACCGAATAATGGGAGGTTCGAGCTCGGCTTGCAGGCAGTCGACCATTTTAATATGCTTGTTTATGTACCCTCAAACGATGAGAAATTGCTCAAACTATGTACAATGATTACTTCTTTATTACTCTGTCCATTTTTATTTAGTTTCGTTTTTGCAACTTTTTCTTGTTTTTATTTAGGCTTTTTTTCATCTGGGCACCTGAACAATTAAAAAAATCTCAAATAGGCACCTTATGAACTTTTTATAACAAATAGGCACCTGAGGCATAAAAATGGCACTTAAACTTTCGTTTTAAACATTTTTCTAGAATTTTCAGATTTTTGACATTTTAGAATTCTTAACCCAAGGACAAGTTAGTCATATTGAACATATGGGTTTTTGGAGGGAAAAAATCGAGAAAAGTTCAGGTGCCATTCCAATTAAAGAACATTTTAGCGCCAAGGTTGGAGAAAAAGATCAGATGCCAGACGAATTATTATTTATCCTTATTTATAACTGCTATTGTTTAGCAGTCTAAAATATATAAAACTATTACAAAAATTAGAAATGAAAAATAACCAAATTAAAATATATAAGTCATTCGATTAAAACAATTTGTGCAAAAACTACTAACATCGAATAAGGGAGAAAAGTTAATTAGAATCTTAATGGAAACTACTGAAAAATCACCATAAAAAACGATTTGTGTAAAAATTAACTAGAATCTTAGTGGAGAAAAGTTGAAACCAATAACAACAAGAAGAAAAAACCAATAACGATTTGTGCAAAAATTAACTAGAATTTATGAATAATATACCCATTGAATAGATTCATAAATTAGAAAAAGCAAATCTTTACACTTAATTGTGGTTGAAAAGCAAAGCCTTCAAATTTTAGATAACTCAATTTCTGGAGCAGATAGGCACCATATTGACATTCAACATTATCGATGTGTTGTTGACATGCTTGGTGGAGATGGCCAGGTAGGTAGAGCTCTGCAATTCATCGAACAATTGCATATAGAACCAACGGCTGCTATCTGGGGTTCGCTTTTAGGGACTTGTAGGGCTCATATGAATCTTGATATTGGAGAAATAGTAGGTCGAAGGCTTCTTGAGATTGAGCCAGAAAATGCAGAAAATTATTATTTGATAAGGGTATAAAATGGTAGAAATGAGAAGAAAAATAAGAAGTACGAGGTTAGATTGGGATGAAGAAGAAGATGAAAGGATTTTGGGTTGTGGTGGGATAAGGCTTAAGGGTGTGGGTGGGGTGTAAGGTTGAAGATTATGTTTTAATGGGGTTGAGTTAAATATTTGAGATTTGGTTAGTTTATAATTAGGTTGAGTTAGTTTTTTAAGTGTGGTATGACTATTTTACCCTCTATCTAAAATTTTAAAATATGAGAAATTCAGAAAAATGTGAAAAACGAAAGTTCAGGTGCCAATTTTGGGGTCCAGGTGCCTACTTGTTATAAAAAGTTCACCAGGTGCCTATTTGTTATAATATCAGAAGTTCAGGTGCCCAGATGAAAAAAAGCCTTTTATTTATTTATCGTTTTGTAAGTTCAAGACATTTTTGGGTTATTTTTTTATTATAATTTTGTGTAGGAATAAACTGTTCCTCCCTTCTATTATTCACAATGATACAATATTTATAGAGTACAATATGGAGGCTAAATAACCTAATGAGCTTAGGGCATACTAAATAACCTAATGGGCTTAGGGCATCATGCCCATATAAATATAATATATAATATATTGTTACTAGTGTAATTAGTACATAAATATACTAATATATACAATATCGTCTAACATTCCCCTTCAAGTTGGAGCATGCAGATCACAAATGCCCAACTTGCGCAAAACTCAGAACGCTGTTTCCCAAGAGCCTTAGTAAAGAAATCAGCCAACTGAAAGGTAGTCGAGACGTGAGAAGCAGTAATAATCCTGTCAGTAATAGCATCGCGAACAAAATGGCAATCAATCTCAATATGCTTAGTCCTCTCATGAAAGACCGGATTATGTGCCAAATGCAAAGCTGATTGGCTATCACAATGCACATGTATATGATCATCAGATGAAACACCAAATCGATATGAGCCACTCCATGTTAGAGCTAAATCGACAGCTTTATCCGCCCCTATTTCGACATCCGAGAAGAGTTGGCCTTTATCAAGAAGTCACTAATGTGGAAGACAATCGATTCACTAGAAATCTTCAAAAACATGCCCATAATGCCGCACTTTTCTCCTCTACAAGAACATGATGCGGACTTCCGAGAAAAGCTAGCAATTGACATGATGATTAAGTATGCATACGAGGCAGAACGAATACTGAAAGATCTCGAACCTCATGGATTCGATACTACTACTCTTGAAGCGTACCTGGGGAAGTTGTCCCCGGAGCTCCATAAAGAGAGGGAGCTAAGACATAAGCTTGAAACAGTTAAAACTAAAATCTTGAAGTGTAAAGAAGAGAGGAATGCAGCAGAAATGGAGATGATCCAATTTGTTCAACAAATGAAGTCAGTCAAGAAACTCAAGGAAGAAGAACTTGCAAGGTTAGAAGCTGAAAAATCTGTTATTTCAAAATGAAATTCAGACTCTGAGTTTGCCATATTATGAAAACATTTTGTAAACATGAGTGATTATTGTAGCCATTTGCCCTAATAATTATATATATAAAAAAATTTATTTGGTTTCTAACCTATGCTCTGATACCATGTAGGAATAAATTGTTCCTCCTTCTATTATTCACAATGATACAATATTTATAGAGTACAATATGGAGGCTAAATAACCTAATGAGCTTAAGGCATGCTAAATAACCTAATGGGCTTAGGGCATTATGCCAATATAAATATAATAAATAATATATTGTTACTAGTGTAGTTAGTACATAAATATACTAATATATACAATATCGTCTAACATTTGACTTTGTCATTAAATGAGCATAAATCATCTTTTTGTCTTAGAATTTGAGATAGGATTGTTTATACCTATGTTAAATGAGCTATGCTAATACAAAATTTTTAGTTATTTTGTCAAAGTATAGAACGACATGTAAACAATAACCGAGATAGTACTATTTTGACGATAAAAATTAAAGACAACTCATTTGAAGGCATAACGAAAATCACCGTCACCTTAATTTTGATAATATATATCGGTACTTTATAATCTATCTCTATAATCTATTTATTAATCTATATTATCCATCTATGATTTCTCTCTCTCTCTAAATGGCAAAGGTTTAAGGAATTCTTACAATGGCTCCAGTGAGTGGCCGTCCAAGTAAATGACTTAAACGGCGCTCTAACAAGCGCCGTCCAAGTGGCATTCAGAGGGCGCTTCACGAGAGCACCATCGGAGCACCTTTTGGACGACATATTTTATGAAATGCCATTTAAGAAGCTTTTTGTAGCAATGTTATTTAAATGCTAGTATCGATCACTTAATTTTATTTTATCAAGAAAACTAGGTTTTTTTTCCCTATTAGTCATAAGTTCATTTGGAGATTCTCCCTGACCGTTTAATAAAAAACTACTCCTTCCGTACCTAGAAGATTGTTAGATTTTGACTTGTATTGGTCAAACATTACAAAATTTGATTATAAATTTTTATCAAACGATAAGAAATACTATAGTTTTATAGAATCATGTTAGATACGTCTCAACTTTTTACAATTGTTCCCCTTGTAAAATAAAAGATATTTACGTCTTAATTCTTGTTTTGTTGACCATGAAAAGTCAAAATGTGACAATTATTTAGGAATAGAGGGAGTATATAAATATATAGTTACCCGTTATTAGCAATTAAAAGAATTCATATGAGAAAAAATAAGGTATTACATATCTCATTGCACCGGTTGCAGAATTTCCTGTACCAAAATGATCAGATATTTCATAAGTATTGTTTCTATTAACTTGACTAATGTACAAGTATAGTGGTAAGTTTCACAACAAAGAATGGAGCCTACATATAAAAAATCCTAATCCTCAACCCCCGCCCCGCCCCGAGCCACACCCCCCACCCCTTCCAACGAGCCTCTGAAAAATCTACTTACACAATCAAAAATGAGATGTTTTAAACCGACTGCGGGTTCTCAAAAATGGGGCTCATTTCAATATCTGAAGGGCTGGTATCTCTTAGAGTCCCAAACTTTTCTGCTTCTCTTGCAATCTGAATATCAGAAGGTCCTATAGTACATGGTGAATACTTTAACAACGAAACGTGGAACAATTGCGGCTACCGTGATACCAAGCAATAATGCCCAGAATAGTTTGGTATCAGCTATGTGGAAAAAGGCCCTGCAGAATTGGAACAAAACAGACTTAATAAACTTTAACAATTAGGTTCGAATTGCTTGACCTCGAGATTGAAGCATCTGATTGGCCTAATGAGAAAATAGAGAACCCTACTGTGCCTTTTTTGGAAAAAGGTTATTACCACTTGAACTTGAACGGGATAAGATATTATTGTAACTGTATAAAAAAACTCACCAGTAACCAGGTAATGAAGGCACCGCATCTATGACCATGACGCATATGAAAGTAGCAACAATAGATCCCCAGATGACTGCATGAGTTATCCAACTCCAACGAAGTACATCCATTGCCAAGTGTACATTAACCAAAATCACTACAGCAAGTGTCCAAATATCTCCTATGCTTGATGTATCAATTGTGGTAGCCCAGTATGCAAGAAGCGGAGGAAAGAAGGCAGCTATACTTTGCCATAATGTGTCCACCATCGTAAACCAGAACAAAGTTGTGTTGTAATTTTCGTCTCTTTGCCCAGCTCCATAAAGTTGAGGATATTTGAGTAGGGTCCTTCTACTTAGATCTTTGTCAAGAATCCCAACAACAATAGTTGGCAGAGCAGTATAGATTATAGAATACAACATGCTACTCCAATCAGTAACTGCAGTAGTCAGCGTGAAACACGTGAAGAGGACATACCTGAGCAAATCACGTGAAAACAAAATGTCATTCAAGATTGTCGTAATACTTTCTCAAACGGAAGGGAAGAATTGTTTGAACTTATGAATGCAAGTAGTAAGGAACTTGCACAGTCAGATCAACTTTCCTCAGTAAGCGAAAGCATGATAGGGCATATTATAAACTAAAAGAATCACATGATGGGTTGTAATACAAATGAAACCGATTATGCAGTATAAACTAGGAAAGACTTCTGTAGTAAAATAAGCTCACCAGAATAATACGAAGACAAATATTGCATTTCTGTAGAAGTTGTATAAGATCATATAGCTCATCCGCTGATAATTCCAATGTCCATGAACCAACAAAAGAGGAACCAAGAACCTGAACTGGCCCATTGCGAAATCAGATGCCATAACAGCTTGCCGACCCTCTCTACCACTAATGCCAATTCCCACATCCGCCATTTGAATCATTGAAACATCATTTGCTCCTGTCAAGGATTTTGATCTTTTATTAATTAGTCATCCAAAGATTAAGCCTGATGGAAATGCGTATAAGCCTTCCCATCTATAAGAGCTTTAGGTAGTTCAATTAAAATCTTCTAAGATATCACTTTACCATCTCCTATTGCAAGTGTCATGTCATTGGCTCTGTTCTTTATGAGTGCAACGATTCCGGCTTTCTGCAGTGGCGCTACTCGGCAACAAAGTACAACATTGCATCTACTAGCTAACTGGAACAACTGCAATTATGATATTTGATCTGTCAGAGAAAGAGACATAAGTTACTAAAAATTCGGTATTGATGAAAAAGTACCTGCTCTTCGAGTTCTGAATCAAGTATATACACTAGGCTTGTCCCATCAATAATTAGACCCAGTGGACTTGCTCCAGCTCCATGTGCATCTATCTTGCGCTGCTTACACATGGTCAAGGCATCCTCAAGGCTCTTTCTACATGATTCCTTAGAATTGTTGTTTATTACAATTTGGGTCATCTTGTTCGTCAAGAGTTTTGAAGAATAACCAATGGAAATAGCAGTTTCTTGCTTATCACCAGTGAGAACCCACACTTTGATACCAGCTGTCCTCAAAGATTCAATTGCTTCTGGCACACCTTCCTGCAGTTTATCTTCAATTGCAGAAGCACCTAAGACAATTATCTTGTTCTCAATATTATTTGCAACTTTGCGAAGTAATGCTCCCCTCCCAATTAAGGCAGTACTTGCTGTTTCGTAAGAATTCTGCCACTGCTCAAATTCAGAAGCACTCAATAATCTCATTCCCAAAACAAGAGTTCTCAAACCCATAGACGAGTAGTCATGAAGATGGCCTTCAGTTGACCGTATTAGGTTCAAGTTCATAGATTTATCAATCACGGCTAGCATGGATGTATCAGCACCTTTAACAAAGACTTTCACTGTGTTGTCAGGACAACCTAAGATAACTGACATTCTTTTGCGATCACTATCAAACTCATGAAGACCCAACACATTATACCTGGAAACAAAACAACAAATACATACATCCAGATCAACAAAATGAGGGCAGGGAGGAGGGGGTCGGGTGCTTGGTGCTTCAGATGAAACAAGTACTACCACCAACAACAACATAACAGAAAATTCCCTGAAGCTGATCAATATAGAATAAGCTCATGCAGAGAGTGTGAAGAGTTCAAAATATTACCTCTGTGTTTCGCCCTGAACATTAAGGATTATGTGGCCCGAAGTCCGTTCAATGAGCATGTAACCATAAGCTGCGGCAGCATAGGCCAATGCCTGTTCATCTGGGGATTCACCCTGATACTCTACCAGCTTTATAGAAGGATCGGAAGTTTCGGTAGAGAGAGGCACAATTGTGTTGCAAGCAGCCAACGCGAGAAAGAAGTTGTGAACTTGTCTTCCCTCTTCTGTGTGGCTCCCATTCCTCAATACCGTCAAGAGTTCAGGGTTCACCTTTACTCTCATTTTTGGCCTAAAAGTCTGCCCTTCCACTAACATATGACAAGAGAAAGAACATGTTCAGCATGCATGATATTGTAATAATTTCTTTAAGATCAAAATCCATGTTAGAAGGGAAGACCATTAAAGTAGGTCTTTTGCTAAGTGCATAAGAGAGGCTCGTTTGAGCGAAAATGTTAGGGGTGGAAGGGTTTGGTAGTGGAACGGAAGATAAAGAAGAATGCAGCTTAGAGAGTAACAGAACCTGAAACGGAGTATCCTCCTACTTCATCGTCATCTGGACTGGTTCTGCCTCTGTAATCAACACCGCCGATGCTTGCACATTGAAACTCCATTTTGTTCTCTGTAAGTGTACCAGTTTTATCTGAAAACACATATTTTATCTGACCCAAATCTTCATTTATGTTGAGGGCTCTACACTGGAATCTTGAGTTTGATGTTTCGTCATACATATTTGAATCCTGAATCATGAAGTAGGCCTGACCCAGACGAACAAGTTCCATAGATATATACAACGCTATTGGGATCATGATTTGAAACACTATAACTGACATGAGGAATGTAAAGAATTTCCAAGCCCCAGCCATAATTGTAGTTCTCAATTTCGGGTTCAGAATAATCCTTCTTCCGATAAAAAATGATATCATCTAAATCATCCAGATGGCGTACTAACCAAATACCAGCACAAGTAGAAACAATGGTGCACAAAGCAACCAGGAAAAGGAGAGCAAAATGATCTCACGGTTCATGCGGGTTTCAAGGCGGCTCCTCTTCGATTGAGCTCCAGAGTTGTTGAGCATAACTTTGGTGTCTTTTCCAGCATATACGGCAACACCAAGTGCCCAAGATGTATTTTTAGCTCACAACCCCGAAGGAGTATATTGGAGGGTCCAAGAGATGCACGCTTTCCATCAACCTCCATGTATGCAAGAAAGCCATAAATGTTTATTTGTTTCTCAGACTTTATCAACCCACTAAAACCCCCTTTCTCAATAATCCTCATTTGAGTTTCCTGTTTGGCATACCGTGTTTCAGATTTGATTCTCCATCCAAATTGATAGTCTGAACATATGCCACTCCAGTGGAATCACTTGTAGAGAGCACAACCATATCACATGGCATAGTCTCATCAGCAGAAACTTTTACGATCTCGCCCACTCTTATCTCCTTCCACCTCTTCTTTTGAAATTGACCATCCACCCAAACTTCTGCCAGTCTATTATTCTCTATTCTATCAGATCGATGCCTTCTGTAGTCCTCATAGGCATCTTTAACTGCCGTGACAATAGAACAAATGCTAAAGGCAAGATTGAAACTCCCCGACCAAAAACAGCCAGTTGGGGCAACTGATTAAGTATTGCAATCACAAGAAAATATACATAGCAACTCTATGGAACTGCTCAAACAAATTCCGAGGCAAAAATGAAATGACAGAGTATTTACTAGTCCTCACC